>JAECUM010006160.1:0-29734 GCA_016617855.1 Megalonaias nervosa
TGCAATCGACCAGAATCTTCTACAAACAAGGGTGAAAATACCAAGGTCGACTAGTATTTTCTAGTATTTATGCCACAGTCCACTACAGTGTGCCACAATCCACCACAATCTACCTCAATTAACTATCAAAATACCGCAGTCCTACTACAATCGGCCATGAAAAATACCACAATCAACCACTATCGAAACTGAAAACAATATAGCGTAAAAAAAAATGTTATGTTAATAAGTAGGCAGACCAGATGAAAACCCGACGGTCCGGTATAAAACAGTACGAGTCTACTATACTCTTGTGATCGTAAATTTGTGTTGACACATGCGAATCTGATTGTAGTCACATTTCGCGTTTCTCTATACACTACATTTTGTATCAGCAATATTTTCCATCAAATATTTTCAATTATTCTCAGTTTAAAACGTCTTTGTCCTTATAAGGCTGTTGTGTTAACTGACTTAAATAGTAATTTTTATTCACACAAAGAAAACATTTCAAATTCGTATCCATTTATTTTTCCAGTCCGTCTTTGCCCTGTATTATTCCTTCCTCTCAATCTATTGTTTTCACGTCACCAAATCTTTTAGCGAAGACGTTATGTATTTAACATTACGAAGGAAAAATGGAATGTATTACTGTATTGATTTGTAACATGGAAAATTGTATTTATTACTGTATATATTTGTTCCGCTTTATTAATCTTTCACCCTGTGATAATCCTATGACAACCGACAAAAAGTTACAATTTTTAAATATCCAATATAATCAACAAAGCTTTCTAATGAATGGGTTATGTAAGTTATACTGACGTATATTGTTTAGACATACAACTGTCCTTGTCCAATTGATACAAGTTATCATTTAGACAAAAAGTTTTCAATTCGATTTGACCAGAAGCTGAATTTCAAGTAAGCTTTAAAAAAGTTTTCTCTATATATTTAGTTATGATAAAATATATAAATGAGCAGAATATATTGTAACGTCATTGAGAACGAAATATGGGTACCAAAAATTGATTGTAACAAACCTGTATTACACACTCATTAATGATTAACTAATTAGTAAAGAACATGTTTGGAATAAATATTGCTTGTTCAATAACAACAGGTGTGGCAATCCCGTATAAGATCACCAAAAACTACAAGCTTCTGTCCGAAACGGATATTGTTGGTTATTTATTGTTCAATATCAACGATTATTACGAAGCCATACAAGATCAAGGGTAAGGCAAACTTTGACATTTTGTTTAAACAATTATAGCTCAGTAACCACATGTGTTGCAAAGCCATTCAATATCACAGACAAAATATATAATTGGATCTGAAACTGACATTGACAAACTGACAAATACCAACTGACAAACTGAAACTGAAACTAACAAAGCCATGACATCACAAACAAACTAAAAATGGGTCCGGAAAGGACATTGTTTACGAACCATTACAAGATCAAGGGTAAGACCGACTTGTTGTGTGCCGACTCCGTAATGGGCTGAGTATGTTACGAGCAGGGCCGACAAGGGAGGGGGGGGGGGACAACGGGGGGGGGGACCGGGGATATATCTATGGGGGCCTTTCCGTAAGTTGGCCCGGGACGAATAGCACTTTTTAATTTTATAAAAGAAAAGTTTTGTTTGAACAAGAACTAGGTAAGGCCCGGGTATTTCTTACCCCAGGGTCCGTGATCACTCTCAACGGTCCTGGTTATGAGGAAATTTCTTAATTAAATTTGAATGGACCGAATCTGTAATGGGTCGAATTTGTTCTAGGCTGACTCCGCTATGGACCGAGTCCTTTATGGGCCGAGATCTCCTGTTACCACACACATAACGAGATCGTATTTACATTTAAAGTTGATATTATAATGTTTGCGAGGCAGGATGAGTAAATTTATAAGAACAAGTACGACTCCAATTTAAACAACAAAACAGAGCAATGCATCCAGCTGGAAGAAGATAAAACAACATTACCGGGTATTACACCATGCAGACACATGATAAAACTACACAACCTGTTACACGTTGTGATTTGGGATCTGTATTTCTCGCCTTCAGATTATGCTGGACATTACTAACCCTTGTGACTTTATTATTTTGGATCCTGAATTTCACACCTGCATGTTACTTTGGATGTTTTAACACATCTAAGGAACATACTATATTTATAAACTAAAATCCCATGAAAATTCACATGTAGGAACTATGCTTCATTATCATATGCCAAATTAAGTTTTACTATAATATTATTATGGGCAGTGGTACAGGTCCATTGGATTCGTGCGGGATGGAATAAGACGCTCCCGCCCCCACGAGTATTCCAAGTATGAGAAAATAGTGTGATGATTGCACAGCATCACTGGGCCGAAGTCTTCCTCGATGAAGTCAACGGCCAGGGCGGAATGGCTCCAAGATGAGATCAACGACCATGTGCTCAAGGCCAGGGCGTGCCACATTATATCAGTAGATTTCGGCTGTGGTCATCCAGTCTGGAGAGCGATGGGCTGTATCTTGCCCTTGACACACCACATGAAGACAACTAACAATTCTTCCATAACGGATCGGTCGGAGCCAGGGTCAACAATGACCGCGCCTTCCGCTGCACACCAGGACAGAGGTGACAAGTATGCTACTGGTGCCCCCACTATCAAGAATTGTGGCAGAGACAACATCATTATCGGTACATGGAACGTTAGAACATTGAGGGCTGTGGGAAAGTTGAAAGAACTTACACATGAGTTGGAGAGGCACAACTGGAACATTATTCGTCTCTGCGAAGAACGCTGAAAAAACTCTGGCGAAATAACAACAGATGAAAGGCATAAGCTCTATTTTAGCGGAAGAGGGGACAAACACAATCATGGCGTTGGATTTCTTCTCTACAATGGCATTGTGAACATCTTTATGGGTTGCTTCCCAGTCTCAAGCAGGCTCATTACCATTCGCCTGAGGGCGACTCCCTTCAGCATTACAATCAAACAGGCATATGCACCCACATCTAATTATGATGACAACAAAATGGAGAACGTTTATAACCAACTGCAAGATGTCATCGCCAACTCACCCAAGAAGGACATTCTGTTTGTACAAGGAGACTGGAATGCAAATGTGGGAGCTGAGTCACAGACAAACTGGCAAAGCACCTGTGGACCCTTCTGCAATGCAGAAACAAATGAAAGGGGACTCAGGCTCTTGGAGTTTGCTACCTACAACAATCTTCTGCTAGTCAACACATTCTACCTTAAAAACACATCTAGAAGATGGACCTGGCACGGTCCAGATGGACAACAGTACAACCAGACTGACTACATCTTGGTGAAAAAACGATTCTGCACAGGACTGAATATCGCCAGAACACGAAGATTTCCAGGAGCAGATATTGGAAGTGACCATGACTTATAAATGACAACGTTTCGTCTTCACCTGAAAATGGTCAAAAAGCCTAACTCAATAAGAATCAGATTTGACTTTGAAAAATTGAAAGATCCAAAAGTCGCAGAAGCCGTTAAACCAATGATAGGCGGTATATTTGCACCTTTCGTAACCCTGGACAGCCAAGACACCAATCTTGAGTCTTTAACAACCATATTCAACACAGCAGTGACTAGCACAGCTGGCGAGATCATTGGCAAATATCGTCGAAAAAAGAAACCTTGGGTCACAACAGATGTCCTTACGCGACAAAAAAAGAGAACTGAAAAAGGGAAGAAGAGTTTAATGAACGAGCTAGAAAATACTCTATACACAATATGATCAGAAAAAGCATGAAAAGGCAAAGGAATCTTGGATAGAAAGACAATGCTGCAAAATCGAAGACTGTCTAAGCAGAAATGACAGCAAAATGGCATATCAACTGGTGAGAGATCTCACAACCCATAAACAAGGGAAAAAACCACCATCCAAGACAAAACAGGAAAATGCCTCACAGAAGATCAAGAGAGCCTCAAGCGATGGACAGAATACTGCTTAGAATTGTACAATCATATGACCCAAGGAGATCCAGCAGTACTAAATTGTACTCTGGCAGAAGAAATTGATGACAACGACAGTCTTCGTGAAGAAGTAGAAATTACAGTAAGGTCACTAAAGAAAGAAAAGTCAGCCGGCATTGACAACATACCAGCAGAGCTCACGCGAGCAAGGAAAGAGATAGTGACAGTCCTAACAACAATCTGCAACAAGATACGGCAGACATGAGAATGACCCACCACATGGACTCAATCACTGGTCATCGTGCTCCACAAGAAAAGAAACCTACAGCTATGCCAAAAAGTACATAACCATCAGTTTGATCAGTCACCCGAGCAAAGTCATGCTGAAGATAATTCTCAATAGACTAAAGCCTCAAGAAGAGAAAATTATTGCTGAAGAGCAGGCAGGCTTCCGAGCAGGAAAGGGCTCCACATAACAAATCTTCAATCTCAGACTCCTTTGCGAGAAATACCTTCAGCATCAGTAGAATATATACCACATCTTTATAGATTTCAAAAAGGCCTCTGATAGAGTATGGCATGCAGTCTTATGGGCAACTATGAGGAAGTACAACATCAGCTCAAACCTGGTGCAGGTTGTTGAGCACCTTCATGACAAAGCCACCAGTGCTGTCCTCATCAATGGCAGCAGAGGGGATTGGTTTCGAACAACAGTTGGAGTCAGACAGGGATGTATACTGTCACCTTCAATATATATAATTGATCTTCTTCTCTTCCTCGAACTTCGTCTGACCTCTGGACCGTAGATTAAGACTCTCTTCAGACAGCCTTGTCTCTGCACACAGATCTTTCCTTTCCAAAGGGCCGTATCGGTGATCTGCTTGATAGGCCATGATGATTTGACATACATGGGATAGTCCGGGTTGAACGGCATCGACGATAGAAGGGTAGTCTACATCTTGTGATGAGAAGAGGTGAAGGGAATGAAGTGAACCACGGTTATTTATAGTGAAAGAGTGGATCGAAACGGATTGAGTTCTTTCACCAATCCTAACACGCGTTACAAAATTCAGTCATAGTGTGGAATGTACCAGCACATTCGCCACCTTCTCCTTCTTTACCACACGTCGAGTATTTTTAACAGAGACAGAAGGAAGAACTGGAGGAATTTTGCAACAGCAGAAAGAAGCAGAACAAGCTTTTCTCTTTCAACAGCAACAGCGAGAAGCAGAGGAGTCAAGAAGGAAACGACAGGATGAAGAAGAAGAAGCAGAGAAGAAACAAGGTCTGGGAGAAAAAGAGGACGGTGAAAGTCAAATGGTGACGGTACTCTTAGACATTTTGGCAGAGTTAAGGAGTCTGAAACAAATGTATCAGACTTCTGTATTACGACCCAAGAAAAAAAAAACCTTCCAGAGCCAAACAGCCCAACCCTGTTCACACAAATACTGCGCCTGAGATACCCACTCTAGCGATTTCTACCAAATCATCGTCAGGAGCAGGTCCAAAAGTAGGCCTTGGCCGTGGCAAAGGGATAAGGCAGTTAAAGCTCATTCCTTCCCGTTCCTTCTTTAAAAATACAAACACCCAACGGTCCTTTTCAGGGCCACCCACTTCTTTCGAAAAAAGATAGTATTCATTTTTCCAAAATCAATTAAAACTCAAAATCCATTTTTTCCCCATGATGTACGTGTCTGAGTGCATGAGTGTCTTTATTCTTAAAAATCAAAACCAAGAGACACTTAACGTTCTCTTTCTGGCATATTCTGGTACAAATATATACTCCAATTCACAACAAAACACTTTGAAAAATATCGTAGAGTTCGTCTGTGTCTTTTCACTTTCTCCTTTGTTTTGAATTTCTTCACTTTCTCAGGTTTTTCCTCCTTCGCTTCCTCACTTTCTTCTCGTCTTCTTTTCTTCTCTTTCTCGACCTGTCCGGGTTCTACCTTTTGGGAGGGTACCTCTTCTTCTTTCTGTTCTGCACCCTTCTCCTCCTCCTGCTCCTGATTTTTCTTAGGGCAGTCTGAAGACCAATGTCATTTCTCTTGACAATGATAACAGGTATCTTGACTTTTGTCTCTTTTGACACCTGTTTTGCTTTTTTGACGTTTTGGACACTCTGAAGACCAATGCCCTTTCTTCTTACAGGAATAGCAAGTATCTTGACTTTTATCTCGAAAGGAAGGGGAGTAGTCCGTCGGATTCTCGGAAGAAAACCTTCATATGGCACCTCGCAAAGCTCTGATCAGAAGTTCGATCTGGTAGGCTTGAGAGTGAAATGAATACTTGGAGGGAAGACAGGCAAGACATGGATATAAAGGGGGTCATGGCGTTTAAAATTTAGTCATTTGACTTTTTGCACTTAAGATGAAACAATCGCATCATTTCGTGGAGAAAGGATAAGAAAGTAAGAGGCAGAAACGTGACTTATATCCTCTCACAGTAGCTGAAGTCTTAGCTCAAATCCATGCAATCGATTTTGAAGATGACATGAGTGAGCCAGAATCCAGACCAAGAGAATCTAGACCAAACCAAAGTCTACTATCACCAGTAAACCCTGAAAAGTACTATCACATTCTAGAGACGGACAAAGGCTCCTCTAGAAAATTTAAAACCGCAGCCTACAGGTACGGCGAAGTTTAAAGATTCAAGTCCGACTTACCGCTGGAGAATGCAGAAGAGTTCATCACCAATGTGTGGGATTCTTTGTTAACCATACTGAAATGACAATGTCAAGCCAGAGAAGACGATAGCTTGACACTTTCCATTTATCATGACAGTCTGAAGTTCCCCGTTTGGATCAAGTTTAGAAGGCCATCAGAATTAACATCTAAAGTCTTCGAGAAGATTCAACACGTGCAGCAGTCCAACGACAAGTGTCACATCACCGATGGAAAAACGACACTGTGCATGGCCCAGTTGTCTCTTCCTCAAGCGACCGGACGCAAAAAGTTGTTATTGGTAGACAACCTTCGTAGCACCAAATAGAGCCTGGTCCGAATTAACAACCCTCCAGACAAAATGTGTTTAGCCAGGGCTATCGTGGTGGGACGAACGTATGCCGACAATAGCCTGGGAAACATTCGAAAATCGAACCTAGTCAAAGAACCAAGTGAAGCAGAACTCCTGTTACAGCACGAGGGGATATATAAAGACACACCCTGTGGCATTCCTGAAATGCAAAAATTGCATGACGTCCTAGCTCCACGTTACACCTTGAAAGTTCACCCTCAAGAAGTGCGTGGGCCTTTGTTGTTTCGAGGCAAAACTTTCAAAGACGGAAAATACATTCACGTCTATCATCTCGATGAACATTTCGATGCCATTACCAGTATCGCCCCATTCCTGGGATAAAGTTATTTCTGTGAGAAATGTGACTATGGCTATAACAGTCGAGAGCTACACAAGCATTGAGGATCGAAATGTGGGGGATGTTTGGCCTCTAAATCCTGTCTTGACGAAGAACAACAACGAGTGCATTGCACTGCTTGCCAGCTCACTTTTGTCAGCCCTACCTGTTACCAATGACATCTAAAGACGCAAGGTTCACAACGGAAAAGTGCTTGTCAACTTCTGTGATTCTGCCCTATTTGTGGACAAGTCATACGTATCAATAATGCCAAGTTACACGTATGTTGTCGAAAGAAACAATGTCACATTTGTCACAAAATCGTGGACTTGGAGCGCGGATGCTACATTCAAAAATATCATTCCAAACATGAAGAGGTAGTAGATGACCAAAAGAAAGGCAATTTCATCTTTTTCGATTTCGAATGCATGCAAGAGATCGGCATTCACATTCCAAATTTCTGCGTGCTCATCGAGGATGCGAGAAGTGCATCCAAGAATCTTTAATGCATCTTTAGTCATTGCCGTTACTGCAGCAAGATTCCTGGATGACGTGAAAAAATCTTTCGGGGACCGAACACGCTGGCCGATTTTGCCCAATGGATCTTTTACCCGATCGACGAGACTTGGAGTTAAGAGGACCTCGAACGTTACGAGATCGTCATCGCAATGATACGGAGATGGCTCGCAATTTCTCGGGATACGATGGACAAAAAACTACATGGAATAGGGAATCGAACGCCCTAAAGTGACTTTGAACGGAGCCAAATTCATTTCCAGGCAAGTGAGACAAGTGAAGTTTAAAGATTCGATGAGTTACTTGGTCATGCCATTGAGCAGAATGCCTAAAACGTTTGGAATGACAGAAATGGCCAAAGGCCATTTTCCGAACTTTTTCAACACCGAACCTAATCAATATGCCGTTCTACTCCATTTGCCTGAGGCTCACTACTACGACCCCGACAACATGCGCACCGAACAACGAGACGCTTTCTACGCTTGGTACCAATCTTTCGCCTCAGACCCCATTGACTTTCAGGAAGAAACGTTAAAGTATTGTCGTTCCGACGTGGACATATTACGGCGTGGCTGTGGAAAATATTGATAATTATTGATGGAACACGGAGAGATCGATCCTTTGAAAAAAATCGTACACCATCGCCAGAGCGTGTTCCTTAGTGTACCTCAAACGATTCATCCCCGAAAACACCCCAGCTGTCTTAAGTCCTCAAACGACGAACTTTGTCAGACCACGATACCCCATCAATGCTCTACGCTGGTTGCATTACTTGTGCGACAAGGAAGACAAATGGATTCAATATGCTCAAAACGGAAGAGGCGAAAAGACGATCGGAACGTATTCGGTGGATGACTGGGACTTAGAAAACCCGAAGCTCGTGTACGAGTTTAACGGGTGCTTATTTCATGGATGTCCGATCTGTTACCATCAGCGTGACATTATAAATCGGTTTTTGCAACGTAATATGGAAGACTTGTACGAGGCCACTTGTCAGCGGCACTTGAAGTTAGAAGAGCAAGGATACCAAGTGGTGGTTTTTGTGGGAACACGAGTACGCTCAATGTTTGAAAACCGATCCCGAGTTTAAACGCATCGTGGAAAGTTACAAGTTGGTGGACCCTCTGGACCCAAGGGACAGTTTGTACGGAGGACGGACGAATGTCACCTGTTTGCTGTACCACGCCGACGAGGAGAAAGGAGAAGAAATTAAATACTTGAAATGGTCTTCACTGTATCCTCATGTGTGCAAATATTGTAACATTTCCGCTGGGCACCCGCAATTGCTGACGGAACACATCGACCTGGACAACATTCGGCAATACGAAGGACTGATTGCCTTGCAGGGACTTGTACCATTCCGTTTTATCTCACCATTGCAAAGGAAATCTGATGTTTCCCTTGTGCCGTACTTGTACAGAAACGTCCAACCAAGACTGACCTTGTCTACACACCTAACGGGAACGCGGGTCAGCGTGGAATTGTTTAAAGCTCTGGACCTGTGATACTAACTGTTAGAAGTGTACGAAATTTACCACCTTCCCAAGACAGAACAGTACCACAAGTTTGAGGAGACTCAGAAAGGCATTTTCGCAGACTACGTGGATGCCTTTTTGAAACTGAAACTGAAACAAGAAGCCATCGGCTATCCTTCCTGGTGCCACACTCCCAAAAATCAAGAGAAATTCAAAGATAAATACTTGGAGCAGGTGGGCATCACTTTAGAAGGAAGACGATCGTTTGCTAAAGTGATGCTGAATTGCTTGTGGGTAAAAATGGCACAACGACCGTGTTTACCCAAGACGGAGTATTTGACAGAACCTTCCCGTTACTTCCAGATGCTTCACGACAAAACCAAATACATGAAACACGTGGACGTCGTTCGTGAGGACTGGATCTTAGTTAATTACGAAGAAGAACTGGACTTTGAGGAGCCGATGAATTTGGAAATGTCATCATTGCTCCTTACGTGACAGCACGTGCTCATTTAAACTTGTACGAAGCTTTAGAACTATGAGGAGATCGTATGTTGTATTTTGACACGGACAGTTACATCTACATCGATTGCCTGGGTCAATGTCACCCTGTCATCGAAGAAGATAGATTACGCGCCTGGACGGATGAGCACCCCGACGACAAGATTCTACGTTTTGCTAGTGGCGTTCCTACCAATTACGACTACGAATACCGGGACCCCAAGAAGTGCACACCGAGTGTAAAGTGAAAGGCTTGACTCTCAATTATCGCGCCAGTCAAGTGGTGAACTTTGGGATATTGAAAGAAGCCTTGCAGTCTGGAAAGGATCGAGATTTTAAAGTGACCACCTACCAACCTCTCAAGATTATACGTTTAGCCACACACCAAATCGTCAATCGTCCTTCGGAAAAAGTCTGTCAAATCGTGTACCAGAAGCGAGTACGGCTTCCCAACCACTTCACTTTACCGTACGGACACGCCGATACTGGCCAGCATATGAAAAGGGAAAACGTCCAAGATCGATAGTTCGTTGTGATTACAGACACCAAGCGAGAAAAATGAATACTTTTAAACAGACAACACCATTCAAGTTCGGTGATTCTCAAGTGGAGTGCGATGCTGTGCCTTGTGATTGCAGGGATGCCGTACGCTGTGACCTCAGCGATGGGAACATTGCTATGCCTACTTCAGCAGGGCATCATGGGAACTTTGCTATGGCTACTACTACCATACCTACCATGGAAAGTGATGCTGTGCGTGTCAGACCTGATGGCTGCGAAAGCGATGCCTCTCGTTATCGTACACCTTATCATTTCACTGGTTTTCATGGTCAATGTCATCCTCCACGCGAAACCATGCGGCTACCACCCTACGGATGTCATCCAACCCTGAGCAAACTACACCGGATTTCAGCGTCCACTCATCGAAATGAGCCTGCGAAAGAAGAATATTCGTTCCCTGTGCGTTTGCATGAATACTGCGACTTTGAAAGTCGACTCCAAAGTTTCCAAGGAAAATGGCCTAAATATCTGGGAGGACATACCCCCGACGAATTAGCCAGAGCCGGATTTATCTATTTGGGCGAAGGGGATAAAGTCAAGTGCTTCAGTTGCGGTGTGTCGCTTCACGAGTGGGAGCAGAATCATTCCGCCTCCCTGGAACATGCTTGATGGTCTCTACACTGTCACTACCTAACTTTTAGTGGGAGCCTAGTAATCTATGGATGGATACAAGAGAACATCCGCGGTTTGCCTGTGGAGTTGAGAGAGCGCATATACCGAGAGTTTGTCAAAATACAATATCAACACAAAGAACAATTGCATCCATTATGTCACGGATGTTTAAACCACTGATACCTGAATGCTATTAGAGGACTCATTCTGATGAAAGTGTTCCAGTGATCAGACATTGATCAACTACTCATGGTCGAGAACGATTGGTTTGTTACTGATCTTATTTCCTACAAGGTCGACTTACTGCAACCAATTCCAGAAGAAGAGTTAGAGGGTTACCAAAATCTTTTACACAACGTAAACTTAGTTGAAGAGGAATCTTCTGGACGGTGTGTGATGTGCATGTTAGTGACTAAACAATTTAGATTCGCCACTGGAGTATGATCATCTCTGTGCAGAATGTACTCTTATTGCATCTGACAAAAAGAGGTATAAAAACTGGCTACTATGCTACGACCTTTATCAGATTCCGGGGAAGGAAATCAATGACAGTATTTGGACTGTGGAGGATTAGAAACACTTATTACGAGAACTGTGTCCATTGAATTTGGGTCGACATGTGGTGTGTGTCTTAGTGACTTGCTTTCTGGGATTTCGTTTACCAGCCGATTCCTTGTGGATCTGTACTGTGAGGTACCACCAAAAACATCATTGTGTTTCCTTTAAATGAGCACGAGAAACTCGTTCTGTTAAAACTGTTGCGCTTTCGTCTCCAAACTTCTCGACCTCTGTTTGAAGAAAAGTTTCTTTGTGAAATTTTAGCCATTCCGGACGCTTACTAAGGTGTGACTTACACTCTCACTGGAAAGATGTACGTGACTGGAAACGTTGGGGTTTCGAGGCCTGGACAAACGAAGTGGCTTACATTGCCCAAGATTTGTGTTATACATTCAAAGGAAAAAGTGAACTTAATGTGTCCAGTGAAAAAAGAAACTTTTAAACCTGTGTTAGTGACAGTGCTAGAAGAAGAACAGGTCACCGAGGAAAACCAATTCCATCAGGACAGGACTGTCATCGACATTCCCGAAAGGCCATTCCAGGAGGACTCTGTGTGACTGTGCCAAGTGTAGAGACTCTAAGAACATTACACTCTGCCCCCAGGATACCACACCATGGTCATCAAAAATGTTGTACAGTGACTTGTTTATATTCCACTTTGATCGTTTTGATGTGTATTTAATCCATGTACTTAAAAACTTGGTTTTTATGTATTTTTGTCTTTCGTGTTCACATTTAAAGTTTGCAATACACTTGTGCTGAAAAAGTATAAAATGTCTTGTCTGTCTTTGTGTCAAAAGTGACATTCCCTATACTATGGCTACCTCTACTGTCTCTGCTCCCTCTTTTTCCACTTTCAAAGTCATCGACGAAAACTTAGATCGTGTCAGTTGGGAGGACTTGTATCTTCTCCATCCCTTCAACATGTCAATTGCTGGACCCAGTGGTTCAGGCGAAACCGAATTTATCAAACGTTTGATCAAACATAACATCATTTGATCGATCGTCCACCTCAACGGATCGTGTGGTGTTACAAAGAGTGGCAACTGGCGTACAGCCTCCTGCGAGAAAGTCAAAGCGATTCTATCGCGTTTGTGGAAGTCATTCCTGGCGAATATGACGGGATCGTGTCTGTATCAAGTCAAACCCATCTGGTCATCTTCGACGACATGTTAGGAGAAGACGAAGAAGAAATTCAGCTGTGGTTTACGCGCAAAGGGCATCATCGTAATGCCAGTGTCATTTAAGGCACCCAAAATTTGTTTCAACAAAGTAAAGCCCATCGCATCATCAGTCTCAATGCTCATTACGTGGTCTTATTTAAAAGCCCTAGAGATAAATCGCAAGTACAAGCCTTAGCCAAGAAGACCAGAGACATCCCATTACCTCCACCACCGCTACCACCACCACTAACGCCGACTTCTTCTCCCGTAGCACATCGGACACGTAAAGCCGTTTCCAAACCACTACCTCGTCCCATCGAGAGTAATATCAGTGAATAATGGGTGACTTATTAAAATACAATTCCTGATGGAGAAGGTGTTAGCTAGCATTTACTACGATCCAGCCAATCCTTCAGGTTATGGAGGAGTTCAGAAATTGTATCGTGCTGCCAAAACCAGACTGAAAAGTGTCCTTTTACCTCAAGTGCAACGATGGATACAAGAACAACCCACGTACACCTTACATAAACCCATTCGACGAAAATTTTCCAGAAATCGCACCCGAGTGGAGGGCATTGATCATCAATGGAAAGCCGATTTAGCCGACGTCTCTCATTTGGCCACCTACAATCGTGGCTACAAATATTTATTTTGTGTCATCGATGTCTTTTCCAAATTTGCCTAGGTCGTGCCATTGACTTCCAAATCGAGCACCGAGTTAGTGCAAGCCTTCAAACAGGTGTTGAAACAATGTGGTTGTCACCCTCTTCGATGGCAAACTGACAAAGGCACCGAATTTCTGAACCAAGCGTTCCAAAAAGAATTAAAGAAACGAGACATTCATTTCGTCACCACCGAGAATACCGAAACCAAAGCTAGCATCGTGGAACGTTTTCTACGCACCTTGAAAGAAAGCATGTGGAAACATTTTACGCATCCACACACTCTCAAGTACACCGACGTCTTTCCGCACTTGGTTCAAGCGTACAACCAATCTTACCACCGGAGCATCGGATGTGCTCCACAAGAAGTGACTCCCGACAACGAAGTGACCTTCTTCGAGCCATGTGTTTGGTACTTCCTCGACGGTGACTGTCCCCAAGAAAGGTGAAGTGTTGAAGACGGGAGATTTGATACGCATTGGAAAAACCAAACGCTTTTTCGACAATGGTTACTTACCCAACTGGACTACCGATTTGTTTCGTGTCACTGGAAGAGTGCGTGGCCGGCATCCTGCCGTCTATAAATTGAAAGACATGAACGGGGAAGTGTTAAAAGGAACGTTTTACTTACTCGAGTTACAACGCGTGACTAAAAAGGAAGACAAGTGTAAGACATCCAAAGCATTCTCGAACGAAGAACTCGTACAGTGCGAAAAAGACGTGTCATAGAAGTACGTTGGAACGGATATCCTCCCAGTTTTGACTCTTGGATCGACGCTTTGCAAGTCATCGATTATAAAAAGAAGTAATCATCATGCCTTCACCACAGCCTCAACCGCTACCACCGCAGTGATCACCTTCCCCCAGTTCTTCTGTGCAAGATCTACAAAAACAACTCTTGTTGATGTGGTGTGGAAAACGTGTGCCTAAAACGCAAATCGTATTTTTCTGCCAAAGCGTTGTGGTGTATTGTGTCATCGGTGCTGTCATTGCCAATTTGAGTTTGCAACAATGAGACAAACAATTGTAGACCATTTTATTGAGTAGTTGCATCGAATACCTTCTTCCCAATCCGTCCCTGAAATACTCTTCTAACGGTACCAACGAGAGGCTTATGCCCAGCGTCAACCACTCTCCCAACAGTCACCACCCCAACAACAATAACATCAATCTTCTTTTGGACACTCCTCTAACCTCCAGTGACCCATCGGGAACAGAACTCTGGAATTATAAATAACAAATTTTAATTAACGTTACCCAGTGATATTTCCATGGATGTGTTTCCCCACAATTGTTTGTGCTGTTTCACGGCCAAATTACCTCATGCCAATCAATTGGATCGCAAAGCCCATTGGGAAGTGGCTTTCGTGGAAATGATTGACCCTACACAAATCAAAAACATCACTGAAAAGCAGAACAATTTTGAGGAGGAAAGAAATCCTGAACGAACAAGCGCAACAAGCCCTGAATGAAATCGGGTTTCCAGTTATCAAAATTTCGGCAGGCTATTATTTAGTGGTCAACATTTGGTAGACACGATTGCTTCCAGGTTCGAGGAAGCGTTTGGCAGAGCCTTGGAGAAAGCCAATAAAGTGTCACCCTCAGTACCATAAAGTGACTCGTCTATGATGAGATTTAATGATACCCAAACATTGCCCAACAGTTTTAATCGTGACTTATTTGAAATGTTAGGTGGAGACAAAAAATGGCTCCGAATTTCATTCCGAAGATCAACAGCGATACAGAATTTTACAAGTTTTTTCGTTCCCCTGTAGAACTGAACGAAGGATTGAATTTGATTTTTGTGTAATCCGATGTGGTGGAGTATAACGTGGTGGGACACAACTCCGTACCGTTACTGCGACTCGTTCCTTTCAAAGTAGATTCTTCCACGACCATTGACCAGGAAGTTGGAAACACCTATCACGTTCACCGCGAAATTGTACATCCTCGTTATTTGCCAGCCAGTAAGTTGTATTTCGACACTGTCAACACTACTATTAAAGGAGATCTGGGACAAAATATTCCATTCACCAAAAGGAAAATCACGGTGAAACTCTATTTTCGAAAAAGATTCTCTAACGACTTGTAAGTCATGTATCCTGTGTACCGAGGAATCGCTCGACAGCGAGGACATGGTTTAGGAGATATGTTGACATCGACCTTTCGTTCGGTGGCTCCCGTTTTGAAACCGATGGTGACACGAGGTTTGCACGCCTTGAAAGATGCCGCTTTGACGCAAGGCAAAGAATATCTCCAAAATGTCATCATCGACAAACAAAACCCCAAAGAAGCTTTCTTGAGAGCAGGCAAAAATGTCTTGCATCAAACTGCAAAAGACAGTTTGGGCCGACGAGAAACTCCTATAAATGCACCGGAGGCTGCCGAGCCAGGCATTTCAGTTTCCCTGATGCCACAACAAGGACAAGGCAGAAAGAGACCACGACGAAGACACCCCTTCAGAGGACTTCACACCCCCAAAGCTAGAAAGACCAAGGAAAGAAGAACCGTCCGAGACTTACACTTTTATGATTATTAAAGAGAGAGAGAGAGAGAGAGAGAGAGAGAGAGAGAGATAGAGAGAGAGAGAGAGAGAGAGCAGTTTTCCACTGAAATCTTGTATTTAAATTTTTAAAAATTCAGAGAAAGAGAGAGAGAGAAAGAGAGAAACAATGATGCATCGAGAGTCTTGCCCATGTTCCATGTCGGAACTGGATCTGTTTGCCATGCCACCCACTATGATGACGATGCAAAAATCCCAATGGGTAGAATTTCATCCATTCTCCTCTGTCAAGGACTCAGGATTAGCCCCAATCGAATTTGAAATCAAATGACATCCCGAAGATTACATCGATCTGAATAGCAGTTACTTGTACTTGAAAGTCAAAGTAACCGACACGGACGGTAACCCCCTAGATAACGATAAGCCAGTAGCCACCTTCAACAATTTAATGTATAATTTGCTAAGCTCAATGGATTTGTACTTTAAATAATAAACTAATCAGCAGTAGCATGAATACTTATCCGATCGTGCGTACTTGGAAAATCCCTTGAAGTATGGAAAAGACGAAAAACAAAACACCCATCTGGACGCCTGCGTGGTATGAAAACCTGACACGCCGGTCAAATTCCACATCCTAGATGCCCCCAATGTGGGGTTTAAAGACCGTCCAAGCAAACCTGCTGAAAGCCGTAGTTTTGAACTGATGGATCGCTTGCATTTGGGCATGTGGTTGCAAGAGAAGCATTTGTTGAACGGAGTGGATGTCCGCCTGAGACTGAATCGAAGCAGTGCCGCTTTCCATTTGATAGCTGCAACAGATACCGGTTACAAAACCGAAATCCAAGAAGCCCGACTTTACGTACGACGTGTGGAAGTGTTACCTAAAGTGGGAAACGACATCAGTCACACTTTGAGCAGAACGACAGCCGGGTATCCGATAAGACGCGTGGAAGTGAAAGCTTTCGCCATTTCCACTAACTAGCGATCTATAATCGAAGTTCATCTGTTCCAAGGACAGTTACCCAAGCGTTTAATCATTGGTATCGTCGAGAATGCAGCCGTCAATGGAGCCTACAAGGGAAATCCTTTTGAGTTTCAGTAAATTGGCGTGTCCAAGATCGAAGTCAGTCGAGATGGCAAAACCTTGTGTACCGGACCCTTCAAACCTGACTTTGACCAGAAGAATTACTTGAGATCATACTTATCCCTGTACAAAACCACCGGACAGTTAGGTACTAGCACTAGCCACGGCATTACGTACGTTTTGTGGGCTTTTGATTTCACTCCTGACCAAGGCAGCGACGAGGAACATTTCCACCCTAAAAATCCGGTCAGGTTAGCGTGGAACTTCAGTTTAAAGGGCGACTGAAGGAGACGGTGAACGTCATTTTGTAAGCCGAATTTGATAATACGATATAAATCAGCGGTTTGAGAAAAGTCATTTTAGTCTGTGAGAAGCTATTGAAGACTCTTACCCCTCTTTGAATGGTGGAGAATCTATGGAAATGGAATTTGAGAATATTGTGAAAGCAGAACCATCCACCAAAAATGGAAAAGACAAGGAGGAGATGGTTGTCATGTCGAGGTAGCCAGAACAAGAATAATATTTAGTCACCTGTTTTGCCAAACACCTGGTAGATAAAAGTACGGAACTGAGCAAGAAAGATTGGTATGGATATCAAAACGATCATCTCAGTCAAATTCAACAAGTTAAATGCCTGATAATAAGTCAAGAAGAAAAATTGGACGAGTATCTGGAGGATGCTTGGGGTCTCTTCTCAGACGAAGCAGTGTTGCATCAGTGGTATAAGGACTTACGTGATCATTCCTCTCCTCCACTGATTGCTCTGGAGATCTATCGCATAGTAGCTCTCTTGGCTCAGAGTGCGGAGACAAAGCAAAGAAACGGTTACTTGTCAGAGATTTTCAAGCTAAAATTCAGGATTGAATTGATGACGTATTATTACCTGTGAAAAAGACAAGAAAAAGCAACAAAACAAACAATGGATACCTGGAAACTTTATTACCTTTTGAACAACAGTTCGTACACTGCTTTAAAGATGAACTTCCTCATAGCAAACCTAAAGACCATCAAGCTTATGTCATTAACATGGACGACAGTCATCTCCCAGGAACTCACTGGGTAGCCGTCTACTTCCCTAAAGATGGTTGTGTGGAGTAATTTGATTCGTATGGATGACCCACTTTGGAAGACGACATCATTGATATCATTGACTTTATCAGAAGAAATGTCCAGACCACACGATTCAATGATGTGAAATTACAAGGCACAGATTCTATGGCGTGTGGACAATATTGTGTGTATTTCAACGCAGTCTTGGATATCCCTTAGAATATTTAATGACTTATTTTGATCGTGACTATTCTAGAAATGATGAAAAAGTAGATCGATGGTTTTGTGACCGTTATGGCTATCTCTTGTCTTTAGCTAGGAAACATAGTGTACTTCAGTGGTCCAATGACCTGCCTCAGTTGAAATCTAGCTTGACTTCACAACGTTGTCATCCTTGTCAAAACAGTTTGTTTGAAAATCTGTTTTATTGTTAGTTGTTAGTTGTTTGTGAGTTAAATAAAAATGTGTTTTGAAAAATGTGTCTGTGGTTTGTTTTACAAAAAAATAAATTGACTATCCATGCTCTTTGACTTCTCATTATCCCTCACCATGAAATCAGCTATCATAGCGTTCCGACACTAAAACCCAGTAGGGATGTTTTCCATCGCGTCCGCATTTGAGCCATATAATTCAAGGCGGTCTGCAGTCTGATCATCCATGGTTGTCTCGTTCACCTATGAAGATTCCTTCAAGACTAGCCTAGCGGAATGAAGCCTATGTGAATTTAAACCGTGTCAGGCAAAACCTGATACCGAAGCCTGATGAGATGGAGAATGTCAGAATGTTGAAAGTGGTTGAAGACCTGATAGAAGAGCTCTTCAGAGAGAAAATCAAGAAAGAGTAAGAGGAATGGACGGAGAAGTATAGACTTCAGAAGCACAGAGAGCAACAACAGCAGCAGCAGCAGCAGCAGGAGCCAGATAGAATCGTTGTAGACTGCCGTGTGAACACCAAGGAGTTCTCCTTCTCCTTCCGTAGAAGCAGACCCTATCCTGTTGGAAATCCTACTGCCAAACGGGGACGCAGTCTTAGAAGATAAAAGATTGCCATAATCCCCGTCAACAAAACAGCTCTTTTCAGGGCTACCTAACCCTCTAGAAAAGAGATACTAGACAAATTGCCAAACTATTTGTCAGTGTTTGTGTTTGTGTGTGTACGTTAAAAAAATAAAAGTGTGTCTATAAACACTTCTTTTCTTGTTTTATTCAATAACTGGAAGTGCACCTATCAACACTTCGTCTCTTTGGCTTCTCAGAGAGTGTATGTTTGTCTGTAGGTGAAAAAAGTCAACGTGAGTGTTTATTTTAGGTCAACGAGTTACATGTTTTTTGGTTATGATATGGGAATTGTGAGTTTTGTGGTAAATGGGTGTTTTTGTTCACGTCGGTGATTCAGACATATAAAGAGAAGCGTTCGTCAGTCTGGCTACCCATCGTTCACTCGTCAAGAGTGACAAAATGAGCAGAATTTCTAAACATCTTGAACCTCAAATGCACCTGGAGTATGCCAGGCACCTACTAGATGAGCTGGCTATGGAGGCCATAGCAAAAAGTGCCAGGATAGAGGAGCAGGAAGAGGAAAATAAAGAAGAAAGAAGAAGAGGAAAGAAGTCAAATCCTGGGATCGGTGTGTGACCTCGGTTATAAGGGACATTATTCTTGAAGTTCAATCAATCGAGTTTATCCATTTAGACAAAATTGATTGTATTTACGAGAAATGGGCTACAAATTCATAGATAACTATGACATGTTTACAAGAAACTATAACAATGTTAGACTTGAGTAGATCTGTACCTTTCATTAATCATTCAATTATTAATCTCCCCACGAGTAATTAAAATAGGCCTTTCAAATACACAGACTGACTGAAAAGAATGCTTTTTTGAAATCATTTGCCAATCTGTAACAGACCTTTCTGAAATATTATCCATGGCATGACCACTCAATTGCAGAAGAAATCTTTACTAATGCATAAACAATCATATATTATTCTTTTTTCTCATGAACTAAAGGAAAGATAAAGCTTGAATTGGAGCAAATACAGAATTCAGATTTTAAGATATTCCGTCTCAATATTTCTATGTATCGTGAAACTTTTCAAAACCGAAAACACTTAGAACCCAATTTTGGGGTTTTCAGAAGTTTTGGGTTTAGTGATGCTTTTGCAGATGTGAAAAAGTCTTTGCGCTCCCGTGAGAGAGAGAGAGAGATAGAGAGAGAGAGAGAGAGAGAGAGAGAGAGAGAGAGAGAGAGAGAGAGAGAGAGAGAGAGAGAGAGAGACTGCAGTTATGAAAGCATCAGTGTCTGTGCGTATAAAAGTGAACAAAATTAAGAAAGCTGTTATTTTTTGTCGAAGAACATGATGATTTGTCTCTCCTACCGACCTATCTGTTTGTTTATCTATTTAATAAATATACCGAGTTATCCAAGACTTCCTGTTAGCCACTTATGACACTGGCAAGTTTGTAATGTTATTAATGCTGATGAGTTTCTGAGAATTGCCAATTACAAATGGGTTAAATTTCTCACCCGGGGTGATGACGGAAGCAATTTCACCCGGGATGATGACGGAAGCAATTTTAGAGGGATATATTAATTTGGCTGAGTCGTAGATAATGTCTGCGATTCATGTTACATGTCTGAATGCGAGGCAGGAAGCTCCCTACCGGCACGAGGCGCACGCCAAAATGGAGCAAGCGGTCACAAAGGCGGCGTATCGGCGACGGTGTATTGAAAACATAACATTGTTCGGAGAAGTGTACTGAGATCGTTAACACCTATTTGGAGAAAGACGGCATCAGGAGCAACCTCCCAGCGAAAGCTATCCCGCAGAATACAATGGACAGCTGCTCCTGAAAAACCATGAAATGATACATATAAAGTCTCAGGCCATGTTAGTGAAGATGTTTGCATATAACGCTCGAGGAGACAGACAAGGATGTGTCCACAAAATGAAGAGAAACATGATTGAATACAAAATAACGACAGTGCGACTCTTTAAAGAGGACATAGCCTAACCACCCTCGAATTCATGCGCTGAAAAATGAGAAACGTGAGTCAGATATATCCACACACATCAAACAATAAAATTTTGATTTATTTTTGTAGAATTTTTCGTTTCGCATTAAAAAAAAAAACAAACATAGGTAGAAATCCCAAAAGAAGAAATTCAAAAACTTCAAAAAGAAAATTTAATTAATATATCGCTAAACGAAATTATATATATATATATATATATATATATATATATATATATATATATAGAGAGAGAGAGAGAGAGAGAGAGAGAGAGAGAGAGAGAGAGAGAGAGAACCTGGGTGAAATTTGATATATCTGCTGTCCTTAGAAACACATCTATAACATACAAACAATATAGCAAACACATACATATCAAACACAGGACCTAGGAGATCCTTGTTAAAGGTCACTGAAAATTACAGGGGAAAGGACTCCGCCTCGGACAATGAAACCCCTAGTCGGATGAACAACTCCGTAGATAGAAGAACCAGCGTGGGTTCTTCGCACAATATGACCACAAAAAAAAAATACCCCGTTTGAAATTATATTTAAATAAATGTTTGGAACAAAAATTCTTTTTAATAACAAGCACAACACTACAGACCTTAGGGGGTACACAAACATAAAAAGCCACTTTTATTTCTTTTGGAATGGGTGGCATCTGTCTTGTGCCCACCCCCACCCACCCAAAAAAAAATAAATTTAGACACTCATTCTTGAGAAGTAAGGTCTATCAAATATAGCCGCGATGGCACGAACGAAACAAACTGCACGTAAGTCCACAACAAGCGATATCCCATACGAGTTAGCTGAAGATCTTTCCAAAAAGGAGTAAACAGCAACAACAAACAGAAAAAGAAAACGATAAACAACAGCACCTGATCCAGCAACACAAGGGAGAAAAAGGCAAACAACAACAATCAATCAATAGAGCTACAAAAAGAAAACAAGATAAACTACATAGTCAACAACAAAAGCAAACAACAACAACAACAAAGGAAATAAGCGAGCAACAACAGCATCTAAAAGAACAACAAAAAGAAACACAAGATGAAGAACAAATAAACAAAAAGACAATCTGCAGAACAAGAACAAAAGCAGGGAAAACTATCAAATGTAAACCAAAAGACTGAAAACGCCTCAACGACAGTAAAAAGCGTGAAAAGGATTCTGGAAATAGAAAAAGCAGAACTGAAGAATATGAAGCCAGTTTTCTTCTTACACGGGTTTCCAGTAAAATCCTGGTATAGGTAATGTATATACCATCGAAAATGTAGGATTTGCGGAATGACAGGACACATGAAAAAAAAATGCCCAACGACTTTAGAGATAGAAGAACAAACTAATGTCAAGGAAATAACGATTTTCTCCACCCAAAAGGGAAAAAGGAGGAACAAGAGCAACCAAACCAGCTATCGAACCTAACAAAGTAAAATGTACAACAACAACAAAAGCAAAAATTACAGACTCCAAAAACTAAAGGGAAGTCATTAGAGCAACATGGGAAACAACAACACCATTTGCAACAACAGCAACAATAAAGTCAAGGAAGACAATGACAACAAAAAGAACCTAAACAAATTAAAGAAGGTCAAGAACAACAACAACAGCAACAACAACAACAGAGAGAGAAAAATAAAGGAGACGGAACCCGAAGATGAAAGAAAACAAGACAAACGTAGGCAGAATTCGGAGAACGAAGACAGTGGAGAGAAGAAAAAGAACAGGAAAAGGGAAGAACAAGATAGAAAAAACTACTACCATCTACATTACGATGAAAGCCTAGAAGAGAGAGACTACTACAGTCGAGAGATCAAAGACATTTCTGAATTTGTAATACAATCAAAGAATAATATGGAGAGAAAAATATTGTAAAAAAAATTTAAAAAGTTACTAAAAATAAAAAAAAACAAATACCCCTTCCAATTTTGAATTAATAATCTATAACACATTCGGATAACAATAACAAATTTTAAAAAAGACATTGCAAAATTCTACAACCATAAAAAACGGGGGAGGGGGAGGCACCCTAACTGGTCTGAAAACATCAAACTGGAAATAGCCTAATATATATATATATATATATATATATATATATATATATATGTGTGTGTGTGTGTGTGTGTGTGTGTGTGTGTGTGTGTGTGTGTCCAACATTCGAATGAGTTTCGATTTATTCGGTATTTTAAAACGTAAAATTGACATTTGGGATCGAATATAAGCATATACAATTACATAACACAACGCCTCTAGGTACCCATACAATTAGGCAGGAGGGTGGCATCCGTGTAGGTTTCTAGAAAAAACAATATTTAAAGAGACCCCCCTCCTCGCCAAAAAAAATAGAAATTTGTTTAGGTGTGCAGATTTGAGGCGTTTCGGTTTTCTGAGAGAGAGAGAGAGAGAGAGAGAGAGAGAGAGAGAGAGAGAGAGAGAGAGAGAGAGATAGATAGTATTAAAAATTAATAATAACATCTCATACAAATGTTTTATTTTTTATCCAATACTGACCTACTTCACAAAAAGAGTGTCGAATATGTTTATGATACAGACAAATCATTTTAAATTACTTGTGATTAGCATATACCACCCAGAATGGAACCTTAGAATATGTTATGAAACACAAGGAAGATTCTGATGGACTTGCACACTTTTTTCTTTATAATTTTTTATTTGTTATGCATAAGTAAGGGCTGCTGTATATCTTGACATGTCGGTTGCAATTATTTTACCTTAGATGCATCATCAAATGACAGTTAAGGTAATCGAATAAACTAGGAGTGAAGGTAACATCCACCCTTTCAGCCATCATAGCATAAGCCCATACTAATAATAATATATGGTGGTCATGTTTCCACTTCACTGTCTTGTATGGACATGACACGGGCCTCATATTAATCCAGCCCATAAGGGAAACAATCTGACTATTTAATGGAGCGTAGAAGTTCAAAAGGACATGAATATATGATGGCAATCAAGTATTGGTACTATGCAATTAATATGAATAGCCATTAAAAAGTAAAACACACAACCTACTTCACAGTAGTCTGCTGATTTTTAAATATTTACGTTCTTATAATTATCCGTTGAATTTTTGGATGCATTTAATAACTTTAAATGTATAGCTGAGAAACGAAGTGTATTTCAACATTGACATACAAATAAATTACGACATACATCAGAAATTTAGCTGAATTTTAAATTCTTTAATATTATTTTTAATACAAATTGTCTATGCGTAGTATCTATCTCATTGCGATAAGAGAGATATTCAAATTGTTTGACCATAGTCGTGGCGACTGGCTAATTATTCATAACCATTTCCGGGAAAAGAAGAGCTCTAAGAAATCTGAATTTTGATGGAAGCAAAGATTCAATTTCAAGTACTGGTAAACCTATACAACAAAGATAATTCATACAAAGCATTACAAACATCCACTAGCGATAATGACAGGAATCAATCCACTTAACAAGACATGTCCAAACACTTCACGTCTCATATTTAACGGAAATTCTCCTGAAAATACCGCATAGCCGAATAGTCAATTTATTTATATTTCTAAAAGATTAAGTTGGAATTTCTTGATTATGCAAACTTGAATTGTTCTTAGGATGGCATGATGAGAATGGTCTCTTCGTGTCCCAACTCAAGGACTTAAGACTGGAAGGAACACTTAGTAGTTTATTAACAATTTGAATGTTGACAAGTTTGGTGTCTAGGTCAATCAAAAGGTTCTTCCAAATCATAAATACGAATTTCTACATATAATCACTAAATGAAGCCTCATTATCGATTTCAAATTGGAAATGTTCACTAAAAATAATTATTAGCATTTTCAGGCTAACATATGATCAATATACTAAAATTTGAACATGTAAATGTACGAAACATTTGTGCATATATAATCAAATAAACAAATACGCTTCACCCCTGCTTTCTACACCAAATTTTGCAATGAAAGGAAACATAGTTATACTAGCTATCTCAAGTTATAAAGTATATTTAAGTTCAAGAAAGAAATCCAACAAAATAACTAAAAGCTACATGGCTGGCAATCTGGCAGAATAAGATTGAGGTTTTGACCAGCCAGGTCACATAATATTTACCCTGGCGGCTATTAGAACCACAACAAACTGCACTGGATGAAATGTACATAGTATTTCCGTTATGAAATATCTGTTTGACAAATTATAAAATGTATGGATTTTGCGTCATTGATAGGTGTCTTCAAAATTCGAAATAAGGTCAATTATTAGTAATCAAGTACAGATGTGTAGTATAATTTTGTAAACTAATTTCCGACATGATTTTGTTGCTGCTGAATTTATTACCTGATAATCAGAATAGAGGACTAACAAAAAGAAGAATATTTCAGTAATCACGTCTGTCATCACCAGATACCCAAATGTTGCACTAAAACAATTGTTATATCGAGATTTTAACGGGTTATACTTCATCAATGATATTTGTCCTTCCGACAGTCATTTTCTCCTTCAGCCTGAGTTCAGTTAAGTCCAAGTTACACGACAATCAGCAGATATGAACAAAAACTTCGTACCATGAATGCAAGAACCGTGGTTTGGATACGGGAGGCGTAGGTATGGAAAATGAGTTTGTAACTGAATTACCTCCATACCGATTATCAGAAGCGATCTCCTTTAGGTTTTAAGTGTTTCAATATTTTCAGAGGCTTTCAGAAACGTTGTCTTCCCCACCGCCCTCTTCCATCTGCATCAGACGGTACGGAAGAACCAGGACTGGTTCGATGAGAACGAGCAAGAAATAAAGACACTGCCCGCAGAAAAACACCACCAAAACGGAGCCCTTCTGCACGACTTTCCTCAGCCTACAAATAGGACAACCTTCACAAGAATGCCCAAGACAGTTCAGGCGAAGCATCGCTAGATATAGGACTCCTGGCTCATCAGTAAAGCAGACGAAATTTAGTCCTACGCAGATAAAAACGACACAAAGCGCGTCTACAACGCACCGAAGACTTTCTAATTTCCCCAGTCCTCTGGCTCCTGTCCCATCCTAGTGCCGATAGGAAAAAATTATTTACTGTCAAGGTTCAGAACCAGAAGCGATGGGTCGAACACTTCAGTGCTGTCATCAACCGCCCATTATCCATCAAAGACAAAGCTACAGAACGCTGCCTCATGTGGAAACTAATGCTGAGCGCAACATTTCTCCCAGTGTGCACGAGGTTAATAAAACCATCAGGCAGCTGCCCTATGGAAAAGTCCCAGGATCAGATGCCATACCTGCCGAGGTGTACAACGCTAGTCCCGGGCTATGTATTGCTGAAGGAGCTAGCAGACCTCTTTCAAGCAATATGGAATGAATGGGTTTCCCCATAAGAATTTAAAGACGCCTCAACTGTGTACGTGTACAAGCGAAGAGGTAACTCTCAGTGCCGCGACAGCCACAGAGGAATATCCCTCTTTTTAATCGTTGGCGATACAAGTTTTCGCGACCTGCTCAATCGCCTCATTCACCATCTTGAGCAGGATCATCTCCCAGAAAGCCAGTGGGTTTTTTTTTCCTCGCGGACTGAGGGACCGTCGACATGATATTGACTGCACGACCACTCTAGGAGAAATGTCAGGAGCAACACACACCTCTTCAAACCTTTTTTGGCCTGACTGCGGCATTTTACACTGTCTGCAGAGATGAACGTTGGAAGATCGTGGCAAACTTTATCTTTCAAAATAAGTTCATCACATTCGTTCGCCTATTCCACAATTTCATGAAGGATGACGGCGAAACCTCATATACCTTCCAAGTTAAAAATAGCATCAAACAAGGATGCGTTCTGGCGCCCACACACTATTACATCATGTACAAAATGCCATGCTCACAGATGCATTCCAAAACACTGATGAGGGCATCCATGTCATGTGCCGGCATTGCAGGCAATCTCGAAGATGCAGGAAACGGTCATTAGGGACTTCCTCTTTGCTGACGACTGCGCCCTTGAAATCTACACAAATCACCATGTACTGACACAGGGAGTGTCTTACTTTGAAGTATGCCGATATGCATATTAACAATGACTAGCCAGGAAGATCTTGAACTTCGATGTTATGTTTTAGTACCGAAGAATGAAAATGTTTTATATTGATTCTGTTAAAACTAATGTTGAACTTATAATAGCAGGGCCAGAAGGGGTTCCGGGGTTTTCCAGGCAAAAACACAAACGTACACACATAAACGTACTGTCCCCGTTCACTTGAAATTTAACCATCGTTTTATTCTTTTGCTCACATTTATTGGATATTGAGCACACGTTAAGTAAGTAGACACACACTTTTGCTTTGATGTCCTTTCGAGGAACGTCAGGACCCTTTTGAAATTTTGGAAAATGCCCCAACAAAACTTGACCTGATCCGCCCCTGAATAAGGGCTGAGAAACAACTAACTCCTGAGGCCATCCACGTCTCCGACATCTCTCTGCCCATTTAGATGCTTGGGTCGGCCAACCAATGTGAGGATAAGCGTGCGCAATATCTCGATGTATATCGTTGGAAATATATGGAAGCGCTGGTCCTTATATTGGCTGATTCTGAAGGTGATAACTGTTGTATGGAATGTCTTTCAATCTGAATAAATATAAAGCTAGACAAATATGTTCCTTGTAAATTTTCAGTCACCAGGGAATTCCTAATATCGTCATCCTTTTCCCTGCATCGTGCCAGTCGTAACCAGGTGTACCCACTATGGGCTCCGTGATCCTCTGTATGAAAAACCGTATGCAGAGGGCTGGGAGGGTAAACGTGTTGACCTGTGACGATTGTGAACTTGTGGACAAACATCGTATCGATATCACCGTCTTCCCACTGCGACGGTTCCTCAGCTTTCCCTGCCGTTACAATCCATACCATGTTCAAATCCATAAATGCACCTATCACATCCATTTACATTGTTTATTCTGAAGTCAATCATCTCTTGAATGAATCCCATGGACTCCAATACTGAATAAATAGTATTGAAGGACTTACAGAATTTGCCATCTTTTACACTAAGTGTCGGCTATGAAACTAGAATGGAACATTCGTCTCTGTCGGTTTAGCTGATTTGTGGCTATAAATAGACTTGATTGTACAGACGATATACCGCATTGGTGGAGGCGCCATATGGGGGATGGTGTAGTTCATAAAATATAATACAATAGCTACTACTACTACTACTACTATTACTAATAATAATAATAATAATAATATTTATTTGTAATACAAGCCACTGGTTCATAATACATATCCATACGTCAGGCGGTACAATATGTTTAAGTGCGTAACAAAAAGAACATCATATATATTGGAAGTGATATGAAAGTGATCATTATTGTATTTTTCGAACTGGATGAGATATATTACACAGTAATCACACAGCGAATTTAAGGGAACTCTTGAACCTGCACTGAGCAAGTTTATTTTATTTTTTTTATATTGATCTAGAATCTTATGTAGCAGGTGTCATTGATAAAACGGTTTCTCTAATCTTCAAGGCTTTTATAGTAAATATTGCTAAATTAGCCATTACAATTTTACTATTATGATTTTGTATAAAATACCTAAATTTGTCTGAAGTTGGATTTTTATATACAAAGGTGGGTAAATATTTTCTTCGCATTTCTCCATATAGCGGACAAGCAGTAATAAAATGGAATTTGTGTTCCATATTAAGGTTACAAATTTGACACCATCTTTCCTCATAGCAAATACTTTCTATGCATAGTTGTTGTATAATAAAAATCGCTATCTCCCAACAATTCTAGGTATCTATGACAAGTGAATTCTATTTCTAATGACCAATAGACCATTCTCAGAATGTATTCATGCATTCATGTGACCCTGGGTCAACGAATCCAAAACGAGGCTCAACTAGGCACCAGCTTAATTTTACGTCGCAACCATGATCTTAAACACCGTCCCTTGACAAGGCATTCATTTCCATCTTGATAAACTGAAAATTAAAGAGAAAATTATTTTAATAAACAGATTAACAGAATATCCCATACATAAAATGACAAAATTTTATATTGTTTAGACACGATTCTTCCGTATTATGTTTACTTTATCTAATATCTGCATTTACATATTGGGTATTAAAATTCATCCATCTACCAACACCACAAAAATAATATTAATTATAATCAAGGAAGAAATTCACATAAATAAAGGACCAAATTTTGTGTTTGAGGGCAGGGTGCTTTGATTTTATATATATATATATATATATATATATATATATATATATATATATATATATATATATATATATATATATCTGTATATGATTTTTTTTCCTCCATTTTTTCTTGCATATTCTGGCATTTTTATTTACTACAGTGTTATAATTTCAATGCCTGTGCTGAAATAATTGTTTGGGGTTTTTTTGACAACTAATTATTGCAATTAACTCATGCTTTATTTTTCTTTTCTTTGATTGTCACAAATACAGTTGTCTGTTCTAGACACTTTAAGCAACAGGACTATAGATGGACACCCAACAGACATTGCCAGTTTGTTATTGAAATAAAACAAAATGTGTTCACATGAATAAAATCGTATATCCATATTGTCAGTTGACAAATGATTCAGAAAAGAAAATATATGTCATTTAAAGGGAAAATCCCAGTCCCTCCCACCCCCAGGCACTAAAAGCAGCAAGCACTATAACAACAACCAGGTTGTGCACTTCTGATACAAATTAAAATGCAAGCATACTGACATGTACCCAAAACTATTTAAAGCA
>JAECUM010006161.1:2500-114917 GCA_016617855.1 Megalonaias nervosa
TGACCATTCCTTGAAAGACTGCGCCATCATTCCAATTGAATCGGTGGGCAAAAGGGATTATCTAACTAAAAGAGAAAATTATTGGATTAAAAAATTGAAAACTCTAAGCCCCTGGGGCCTGAATCTGCAAGAGGAAACGGAGGAAATCATACCGTTTGTCATCACTTTTAACTCCAAAGCAGCCCGTGTGGCTAAATGGATCAGAAACGGGTACGCTTCAATTCAAGACAAGTACCCTCGTGTCTTTCGGTACAAGCTTGTGACAGGATACCGGAGAAATAAAAACCTATGTGATATACTTATTAGGAATAAAATAAGGAACGCAAGTAATTCTCCCTAGGCCAATGCTCGTAGGAAACTTAGTAATTCCTACCTAATATTTCGTTTTGCCTAACCTTGCTAGTGCCAGGGTTTTGCGTTCTAACCTTTATTCCGAATTGGAGATCTAGCCATCTCACAATTGAAATGCTTACACCTATGTTAAATCCAACTTGATAGAAAACACGTTCCGAGTTATGGTCTACTTTGGATTGATTGCAGTCTCCTAGAGTTGGATGTAAGGTTATGACCACTCTCTCTAGTAAAACACAATATCCGCATTTAATATGTTATAGTATTATTGGCTACCATCCAGGGGCGGTGTGATGTAAAATATATAGGGTAATGGATTGCTTAAAAGATATTAATACAATTTGAAGATAGTGCATTTCCCTCCTTTTCCCTCCTTTTTGTTCCACAGGAACTTTACTATAATTATTATTATTATTATCAGTATTATTATTATTAATTTGATTCTGATCTACAAGTAGACCGAAACTGATTAACACGAGTAGGAACTCGATCAATCCAGCCCCCTTTTTTAAGTAGTAAATTTAGAGGCAACCAGGTTTAGACTCTCCAAAAATTGACATATGTTTTTAATTACCGCAACTTAGAACAACTACCCCATCAGGAACAAACATCTTTTGGCAATGTTTTCTTAGGAATAAGGAATTATCACTGCCAACAATATGGGCTTCATTTGATGAGTAAAAAGACTAAACATATTTTTCCTAAGCAACCACTACACTACCGATTATGAGCAGGCTATGGGCGCGCTAATTGCTTTTGTCACGCTTGACTACAAAGCGTGCGCGGATTAATTGATTCAAAAGCACGGTCGGCACGCTTCTTCTCATACCAGCGATGAGTAGGAAGCCGGCCTAAATAGGTTAAAGGGTAAAGCCAAAAATGGTGGTGGGGGGGGGGAAGGGGATAGTTTATCATATAAATACCCCAACGGCACACACAGCCCCTCAGACTTGCAGTTGTCACCTGACGAAGGCAATACGCCGAAAGGCCTCGTGACTAGCGGATAGTAGCGTTATTACATTTGTGGTGTATATCTATAAGTTGAATAAGTATTATTTATTTATTGTTGGTGTTGGTGTTACATAAAGAAAAACCAAAAAAAAAGATATAAAAAAAATATTTTTAACCCCCACCCCAAAAAAAACAGTTTAATGTTAATTAATGTATTTGCTTAGTTTATTCCTAGTTTTCAGGCGTTAAGTGGAGACACACGGATTAGTGGGGAATTAGTGTGACAAACTCTAAATTCGAAGGATTAGGGTGAGTGTTATATTCAAGGAAAAGAAGGAGGTCCTAAAGCGACAGAGATTTTGTTATGTGAAAGGACCCCATTGGGCCAGGATTAGTGGTAAAAATTCGAAGATTTATTGTCATTGTTATATTCAAGGAAAAGAAGGAGGACCTAAAGAGATGGAGGATACTTTTGTCATGTGAAAGGGCCCCATGTGGTGAGGATTAGTGGTAAAGATACACTTTTTGATTTAGTGAAAATTCTACTATCCTCAGTAATTCCGTCAAGGATTTAGCGTACACAAGGACTCGTTCAAATCCCCTCCCCCCCCCCACGTGGATTGAAGAGAGGATCACATCACAAAGAAAAAGATAAGTATTGTAATTATTTGTTTTTCCTTTTCATATTTTCACACCCTTTTTCATATGTTCGCACACTTTTGATATTTTCACATTGTTTCTTTATCACGATATTTGCTAAATCTGCAACATTGTTATTTAATAAATTTTACAGGCAAAGTAAAATTCTTGGAATATTTCATTTCAGTACAGAGAAACGAGCAATTTTCACGACAATGGCAAACGGTCAGGGCTGAGGTCGTAAGGGAAACAACTTTCGGAGGCCTAGAAATCCGAATGTTGATTTTATAAAGTTATTTTATCAAATTATTCAGGCTCTACATCATTTGAACGTTTTAAGACAGCAAGCAAAGGGCGAACACAGGACCAAAGGATTTGAAACACAGGTTTCCTATATGGACAGGTTTCTTAAACCGGCCCAATCGAACCCCAGAATCGTCTCTAAATTGCAAAACTTAAATAGAACATGGGCAACCAAAGTCGCTCAGACTTTGTCGGAACATTATCGAGAACGAATTTCGGAAGTAATGGGGAGGATTGTTGGCTACAGCTTTGCCGACTGGACGATTAAGACTCTGTCGCACCAGGCACTTGACTGGACGAAAAAGAATTTGAGGAGAAAACTTAAACTGGAAACTATCCAGGAATTTCAATCAATCGTGAAGACACTTTCGTCGGGGAATGCTAAACAACAAATAAATAAAAAAACCTTCGACTTCAAACTCGACATCAATTCCCCAGGCACCTACCAATCGGACAAATGAACCAGGCTGGACTTACAAAAGCTCCAAAAGACCCAGCCAGAGAGAGTATCCATTGGAACCTACGGTAGTGGCGATTACGCTCAGCAATCGCTTTCTACCTATTCAGCCACATGACACACAGCCCATTAGAACACCTTCGAAGCGGCGCATGTCACACTCTCCCGTTAGTGGGACCACAGAGACCCCAAAACGCCAAAGACAACGCGGTCCCACACCAGACAAGGCACAGAAGTCGCTAGGCGAAAAGTTTGCTGCATCAACTAAAGGTCCTGCAAAAAACTTGAATGTTATGCCCTCTGTGAAGCCGTTGCAAAACATGTTTAAATGTATGTCTGTTCCATCCATCCCGTCTTTAATTTCTGGACTACGGTCAAGGTCACCTTCCCCGGTTCGCCGCTCCCTTTCACCGAGAAACTCACCTCCGGGATCACCCACGATCCCCAACCAAAGCTATGCGGCGATGGTGAAATGCTCCAAGAAACCGGGGCAAATTACCAAGCACAATGGCCAAAAAGCGGATTGGGCAATCCCGAAAATTACCTTTCCAACCTTGGTGATCGGGGATTCAAACCTTGCCCGAATAACCAATGTTACTGATAAACAGATACAAGTAGAGGCGTTCCCGGGGGCGAACATTTCGCATGTAACTCAACTGCTCCAAAATTACAGATACGAAGGAAAACCTCAAAGAATTATAGTAAATGTAGAAATTAACAACAGGGGGAATATGAATACAAGATAAGACTTGTCAGGAAATGCGGCAATTACTAAAGGTTGCAAGGAAAAAGTTTCCAAATTCCGTAATCTGTGTGGCCAAAATACCCATCTCGGAGAATCTTCAGGTGAGAAATTCCAAGGAAGCTTGGAACATTAAAAAACTAAATGAATGTCTCAAAAATGCAAATGAATGGAGTTAGGGTTCTCAATACAGGGATGGTGAACGAGGTTACGTTTCATCAAGACGGGATCCACTAGTCTCCTCGTTCAGCTAATGGGATTTTGCATGATTGGCTAGAACAAATAGACTCGGGTAAACTGGGTTTTCCCAAGGACAAGACGATAAACGAACGTATGTAAGACAATAGCTAGGGAGAACGGTCATTAACTTTAGCGGTAGGAAACTTACACAGGGTGAATATGATTTGCTAAACAAGGGGTTGAAATTTGTTCCCGCACCGAGATATGTGGATGTTTTGACGCTAAAAGAACCGGTTAGAGAATTTACCAGAAAATTAATGACTACAAACTTTTTCCGTTCGGAGGGTAACACGAGAAAGGAACCTTTTGTAGATAAAAGTACTTAGTGTCCGCCACCCTCAACATTTCCTTCAAGCATTAGACAAATAACCGGTAAGATAATGGCACAAATCTCCAAATTACGATTTGAACAAGAAAGACCGAATCTCAGCAAGGAAGAAGTCAATGCGATAACAACTATTAAACAAGACCAAACCATTGTGATTAGGAAATCAGATAAGAGTTCGGCAACTGTGATTATGGATAAGGTTGACTACATAAGAGAGATTGAACAACAATTATCTAACAAAAAACATTACAGAAAGATAGACAATCCAATCTTCCCAGAGACTAGTATAACTATAACAGAAGTGGTTCATCGATTGGTAAAGGATAGATTTATCAGCAAAAAGCAAGCGATGTACTTAACACCGCCAGTGAATCCAAGACCGAGGCACATTTACACTTTACCAAAAATACATAAAGATCCGGAATTGTGGTTTGTCCCGTTTCAAATTCCCCCTGGAAGCCCGATAGTATCAGATGTGAGGAGTGAGTCTTATAAAATATCCGACTATGTGCATTGGTTTTTAGCGCCGTTAGCAACGAAACATCCATCTTATCTCAGGGATACGAACGATTTTTTAGATAAGATTAGAAGTATCAAAATTCCAAAAGACAGCTTCCTCGTTACTCTGGACGTGGAAAGCATGTACACAAATATTGACAACAAGGAGGGCTTGAAGGCGGTGCAGAATTGCTTTACGAGTAACCCTGACCCGAAGAGACCAGATCTTGAAATTTTGCAGTTATTGAAACTGGGTTTAGAAAATAATGATTTTGAATTCAATAGTAACTGGTATTTACAAATTTCAGGGACAGCTATGGGCAAAAAATTTGCCCCGAACTACGCTAATATCTTTATGGCAAACTGGGAAAAAAAAGTTTTTAAGAAATGTCAGTTTCTCCCTTTGGCCTACTTTAGATTCCTAGACGACATTTTCCTCATTTGGACTTTTTCAAAGGAAGAGTTTGATAGATTTTTCGAGATTTTAAATAATTTCCATCCCTCCATTAGACTAAAGGCAACTGTAAAGGAAAATTCCATTGATTTTCTAGATACCACTGTTTTTAAAGGGGTCAATTTCGAGAAGACGGGGTTTTAGACACTAAAGTCTTTTTTAAACCCACGGACACGCACCAACTACTACATAAATCTTCCTTCCATCCAAAAAACACTTTCAGTGGAATTCTAAAATCCCATATTGTTAGGTTTCATAGACTTTGTACTAGACAGGAAGATTTTCAAAGAGCGACAAATACACTATTTAGATCACTTCGGGAAAGGGGTTATTCCAATCCATTTCTCAGAACAATTAAAAATAGCACTATAAGGGAATGTCATTCGTACACACATAAATTCGAGACAACTAAATCATGCCGCAGCAAACGTTGCAATACGTGCCCTTTTTTGCAAGAATCGAAAACTTTTTCTAGTCATGCCACTCATCAGACCTACGCAATCAAACAAAATTTGTCCTGCAATTCGAGAAACGTTATTTACCTGATCTCATGCAAAAAGTGTGGAAAACAATATGTTGGGCAGACTACTCTCACACTGAGAGACCGCTTCACCAGACATAGATTCGACATTAATCACAAAGAAAATAAATCGGTGGCAAATCATTTTAACAGTACTGACCATTCCTTGAAAGACTGCGCCATCATTCCAATTGAATCGGTGGGCAAAAAGGATTATCTAACTAAAAGAGAAAATTATTGGATTAAAAAATTGAAAACTCTAAGCCCCTGGGGCCTGAATCTGCAAGAGGAAACGGAGGAAATCATACCGTTTGTCATCACTTTTAACTCCAAAGCAGCCCGTGTGGCTAAATGGATCAGAAACGGGTACGCTTCAATTCAAGACAAGTACCCACGTGTCTTTCGGTACAAGCTTGTGACAGGATACCGGAAAAATAAAAACCTATGTGATATACTTATTAGGAATAAAATAAGGAACGCAAGTAATTCTCCCTAGGCCAATGCTCGTAGGAAACTTAGTAATTCCTACCTAATATTTCGTTTTGCCTAACCTTGCTAGTGCCAGGGTTTTGCGTTCTAACCTTTATTCCGAATTGGAGATCTAGCCATCTCACAATTGAAATGCTTACACCTATGTTAAATCCAACTTGATAGAAAACACGTTCCGAGTTATGGTCTACTTTGGATTGATTGCAGTCTCCTAGAGTTGGATGTAAGGTTAGGACCACTCTCTCTAGTAAAACAACAATATCCGCATTTAATATGTTATAGTATTATTGGCTACCATCCAGGGGCGGTGTGATGTAAAACATATAGGGTAATGGATTGCTTAAAAGATATTAATATAATTGGAAGATAGTACATTTCCCTCCTTTTTGTTCCACAGGAACTTTACTATAATTATTATTATTATTATTATTATTATTATTATTATTATTATTATTAATTTGATTCTGATCTATAAGTAGACCGAAACTGATTAACACGAGCAGGAACTCGATCAATCCAGCCCCCTTTTTTAAGTAGTAAGTTTAGAGGCAACCAGGTTTAGACCCTCCAAAAATTGACATATGTTTTTAATTAACGCAACTTAGAATAACTACCCCATCAGGAGCAAACATCTTTTGGCAATGTTTTCTTAGGAATAAAGGAATTATCACTGCCAACAATATGGGCTTCATTTGATGAGTAAAAAGACTAAACATATTTTTCCTAACAAACCACTACACTACCGATTATGAGCAGGCTATGGGCGCGCTAATCGCTTGACTACAAAGCGTGCGCTGATTAATTGATTGAAAAGCACGGTCGGCACGCTTCTTCTCATACCAGCGACGAGTAGGAAGCCGGCCTAAATAGGTTAAATGGTAAAGACAAAAATGGTTGTGGTGGGGGGGGGGAGGGAATAGTTTATCATATAAATACCCCAACGGCACACACAGCCCCTCAGACTTGCAGTTGTCACCTGACGAAGGCAATACGCCGAAAGGCCTCGTGACTAGCGGATGGTAGCGTTATTACATTTGTGGTGTATATCTATAAGTTGAATAAGTATTATTTATTTATTGTTGGTGTTGGTGTTACACAAAGAAAAACCAAAAAAAGATATAAAAAATATTTATAACCTCCAAAAAAAAAAACAGTTTTATGTTAATTAATGTATTTGCTTAGTTTATTCCTAGTTTTCAGGCGTTAAGTGGAGACACACGGATTAGTGGGGAATTAGTGTGACAAACTCTAAATTCGAAGGATTAGGGTGAGTGTTATATTCAAGGAAAAGAAGGAGGTCCTAAAGCGACAGAGATTTTGTTATGTGAAAGGACCCCATTGGGCCAGGATTAGTGGTAAAAATTCGAAGATTTATTGTCATTGTTATATTCAAGGAAAAGAAGGAGGACCTAAAGAGATGGAGGATACTTTTGTCATGTGAAAGGGCCCCATGTGGTGAGGATTAGTGGTAAAGATACACTTTTTGATTTAGTGAAAATTCTACTATCCTCAGTAATTCCGTCAAGGATTTAGCGTACACAAGGACTCGTTCAACCCCACCCCACCCCCAACGTGGATTGAAGAGAGGATCACATCACAAAGAAAAAGATAAGTATTGTAATTATTTGTTTTTCCTTTTCATATTTTCACACCCTTTTTCATATGTTCGCACACTTTTGATATTTTCACATTGTTTCTTTATCACGATATTTGCTAAATCTGCAACATTGTTATTTAATAAATTTTACAGGCAAAGTAAAATTCTTGGAATATTTCATTTCAGTACAGAGAAACGAGCAATTTTCACGACAATGGCAAACGGTCAGGGCTGAGGTCGTAAGGGAAACAACTTTCGGAGGCCTAGAAATCCGAATGTTGATTTTATAAAGTTATTTTATCAAATTATTCAGGCTCTACATCATTTGAACGTTTTAAGACAGCAAGCAAAGGGCGAACACAGGACCAAAGGATTTGAAAGACAGGTTTCCTATATGGACAGTTTTCTTAAACCGGCCCAATCGAACCCCAGAATCGTCTCTAAATTGCAAAACTTAAATAGAACATGGGCAACCAAAGTCGCTCAGACTTTGTCGGAACATTATCGAGAACGAATTTCGGAAGTAATGGGGAGGATTGTTGGCTACAGCTTTGCCGACTGGACGATTAAGACTCTGTCGCACCAGGCACTTGACTGGGCGAAAAAGAATTTGAGGAGAAAACTTAAACTGGAAACTATCCAGGAATTCCAATCAATCGTGAAGACACTTTCGTCGGGGAATGCTAAACAACAAATAAATAAAAAACCTTCGACTTCAAACTCGACATCAATTCCCCAGGCACCTACCAATCGGACAAATGAACCAGGCTGGACTTACAAAAGCCCCAAAAGACCCAGCCCGAGAAAGCATCCATTGGAACCTACGGTAGTGGCGATTACGCTCAGCAATCGCTTTCTACCTATTCAGCCACATGACACACAGCCGATTAGAACACCTTCCAAGCGGCGCATGTCACACTCTCCCGTTAGTGGGACCCCAGAGACCCCAAAACGACAAAGACAACGCGGTCCCACACCAGACAAGGCACGGAAGTCGCTAGGCGAAAAGTTTGCTGCATCAACTAAAGGTCCTGCAAAAAACTTGAATGTTATGCCCTCTGTGAAGCCGTTGCAAAACATGTTTAAATGTATGTCTGTTCCATCCATCCCGTCTTTAATTTCTGGACTAAGGTCAAGGTCACCTTCCCCGGTTCGCCGCTCCCTTTCACCGAGAAACTCACCTCCGGGATCACCCACGATCCCCAACCAAAGCTATGCGGCGATGGTGAAATGCTCCAAGAAACCGGGGCATATTACCAGGCACAATGGCCAAAAAGCGGATTGGGCAATCCCGAACATTACCTTTCCAACCTTGGTGATCGGGGATTCAAACCTCGCCCGAATAACCAATGTTACTGATAAACAGATACAAGTAGAGGCGTTCCCGGGGGCAAACATTTCGCATGTAATTCAACTGCTCCAAAATTACAGATACGAAGGAAAACCTCAAAGAATTATCGTAAATGTAGGAATTAATAACAGGGGGAATATGAATACAAATAAGACCTGTCAGGAAATGCGGCAATTACTAAAGGTTGCAAGGGAAAAGTTTCCAAATTCCGTAATCTGTGTGGCCAAAATACCCATCTCGGAGAATCTTCAGGTAAGAAATTCCAAGGAAGCTTGGAACATTAAAAAACTAAATGAATGTCTCTCAAAAATGCAAATGAATGGAGTTAGGGTTCTCAATACAGGGATGGCGAACGAGGTTACGTTTCATCAAGACGGGATCCACTGGTCTCCTCGTTCAGCTAATGGGATTTTGAATGATTGGCTAGAACAAATAGACTCGGGTAAACTGGGTTTTCCCAAGGACAAGACGATAAACGAACGTATGTAAGACAACAACTAGGGAGAACGGTCATTAACCTTAGCGGTAGGAAACTTACGCAGGGTGAATATGATCTGCTAAACAAGGGGTTGAAATTTGTTCCCGCACCGAGATATGTGGATGTTTCGACGCTAAAAGAACCGGTTAGAGAATTTACCAGAAAATTAATGATTACAAACTTTTTCCGTTCGGAGGGTAACACGAGAAAGGAACCTTTTGTAGATAAAAGTACTTGGTGTCCGCCACCCTCAACATTTCCTTCAAGCATTAGACAAATAACCGATAAGGTGATGGCACAAATCTCCAAATTACGATTTGAACAAGAAAGACCGAATCTCAGCAAGGAAGAAGTCAATGCGATAACAACTATTAAACAAGACCAAACCATTGTGATTAGGAAATCAGATAAGAGTTCGGCAACTGTGATTATGGATAAGGTTGACTACATAAGAGAGATTGAACAACAATTAGCTAACCAAAAGCATTACAGAAAGATAGACAATCCAATCTTCCCACAGACTAGTATAACTATAACAGAAGTGATTCATCGATTGGTAAAGGATAGATTTATCAGCAAAAAGCAAGCGATGTACTTAACACCGCCAGTGAATCCAAGACCGAGGCACATTTACACTTTACCAAAAATACATAAAGACCCGGAATTGTGGTTTGTCCCGTTTCAAATTCCCCCTGGAAGGCCGATAGTATCAGATGTGGGGAGTGAGTCTTATAAAATATCCGACTATGTGGATTGGTTTTTAGCGCCGTTAGCAACGAAACATCCATCTTATCTCAGGGATACGAACGATTTTTTAGATAAGATTAGAAGTATCAAAATTCCAAAAGACAGCTTCCTCGTTACTCTGGACGTGGAAAGCATGTACACAAATATTGACAACAAGGAGGGCTTGAAGGCGGTGCAGAATTGCTTTACGAGTAACCCTGACCCGAAGAGACCAGATCTTGAAATTTTGCAGTTATTGAAACTGGGTTTAGAAAATAACGATTTTGAATTCAATGGTAACTGGTATTTACAAATTTCAGGGACAGCTATGGGCAAAAAATTTGCCCCGAGCTACGCTAATATCTTTATGGCAAACTGGGAAAAAAAAGTTTTTAAGAAATGTCAGTTTCACCCTTTGGCCTACTTTAGATTCCTAGACGACATTTTCCTCATTTGGACTTTTTCAAGGGAAGAGTTTGATAGATTTTTCGAGATTTTAAATAATTTCCATCCCTCGATTAGACTAAAGGCAACTGTAAAGGAAAATTCCATTGATTTTCTAGATACCACTGTTTTTAAAGGGGTCAATTTCGAGAAGACGGGGTTTTTAGACACTAAAGTCTTTTTTAAACCCACGGACACGCACCAACTACTACATAAATCTTCCTTCCATCCAAAACACACTTTCAGTGGAATTCTAAAATCCCAAATTATTAGGTTTCATAGACTTTGTACTAGACAGGAAGATTTTCAAAGAGCGACAAATACACTATTTAGATCACTTCGGGGAAGGGGTTATTCCAATCGATTTCTCAGAACAATTAAAAATAGCACTATAAGGGAATGTCATTCGTACACACATACATTCGGAACAGCTAAATCATGCCGCAGCAAACGTTGCAATACGTGCCCTTTTTTGGAAGAATCAAAAACTTTTTCTAGTCATGCCACTCATCAGACCTACGCAATCAAACAAAATTTGTCCTGCAATTCGAGAAACGTTATTTACCTGATCTCATGCAAAAAGTGTGGAAAACAATATGTTGGGCAGACTACTCTCACACTGAGAGACCGCTTCACCAGACATAGATTCGACATTAATCACAAAGAAAATAAATCGGTGGCAAATCATTTTAACAGTACTGACCATTCCTTGAAAGACTGCGCCATCATTCCAATTGAATCGGTGGGCAAAAAGGATTATCTAACTAAAAGAGAAAATTATTGGATTAAAAAATTGAAAACTCTAAGCCCCTGGGGCCTGAATCTGCAAGAGGAAACGGAGGAAATCATACCGTTTGTCATCACTTTTAACTCCAAAGCAGCCCGTGTGGCTAAATGGATCAGAAACGGGTACGCTTCAATTCAAGACAAGTACCCACGTGTCTTTCGGTACAAGCTTGTGACAGGATACCGGAAAAATAAAAACCTATGTGATATACTTATTAGGAATAAAATAAGGAACGCAAGTAATTCTCCCTAGGCCAATGCTCGTAGGAAACTTAGTAATTCCTACCTAATATTTCGTTTTGCCTAACCTTGCTAGTGCCAGGGTTTTGCGTTCTAACCTTTATTCCGAATTGGAGATCTAGCCATCTCACAATTGAAATGCTTACACCTATGTTAAATCCAACTTGATAGAAAACACGTTCCGAGTTATGGTCTACTTTGGATTGATTGCAGTCTCCTAGAGTTGGATGTAAGGTTATGACCACTCTCTCTAGTAAAACACAATATCCGCATATAATATGTTATAGTATTATTGGCTACCATCCAGGGGCGGTGTGATGTAAAACATATAGGGTAATGGATTGCATAAAAGATATTAATATAATTTGAAGATAGTGCATTTCCCTCCTTTTTGTTCCACAGGAACTTTACTATAATTATTATTTATTATTATTATTATTATTATTATTATTAATTTGATTCTGATCTATAAGTAGACCGAAACTGATTAACACGAGTAGGAACTCGATCAATCCAGCCCCCCCCCCTTTTTTTTGAGTAGTAAGTTTAGAGGCAACCAGGTTTAGACCCTCCAAAAATTGACATATGTTTTTAATTAACGCAACTTAGAATAACTAACTCATCAGGAGCAAACATCTTTTGGCAATGTTTTCTTAGGAATAAAGGAATTATTACTGCCAACAATATGGCTTCATTTGATGAGTAAAAAGACTAAACATATTTTTCCTAACAAACCACTACACTACCGATTATGAGCAGGCTATGGGCACGCTAATCGCTTTTGTCACGCGTGACTACAAAGCATGCGCTGATTAATTGATTGAAAAGCACGGTCGGCACGCTTCTTCTCAAACCAGCGATGAGTAGGAAGCCGGCCTAAATAGGTTAAATGGTAAAGACAAAAATGGTTGGGGGGGGGGAGGGAATAGTTTATCATATAAATACCCCAACGGCACACACAGCCCCTCAGACTTGCAGTTGTCACCTGACGAAGGCAATACGCCGAAAGGCCTCGTGACTAGCGGATGGTAGCGTTATTGCATTTGTGGTGTATATCGATAAGTTGAATAAGTATTATTTATTTATTGTTGGTGTTGGTGTTACAAAAAGAAAAACCAAAAAAAAATATAAAAAATATTTATAACCCTCCAAAAAAAAACAGTTTTATGTTAATTAATGTATTTGCTTAGTTTAGTCCTAGTTTTCAGGCGTTAAGTGGAGACACACGGATTAGTGGGGAATTAGTGTGACAAACTCTAAATTCAAAGGATTGGGGTGAGTGTTATATTCAAGGAAAAGAAGGAGGTCCTAAAGCGACAGAGATTTGGTTATGTGAAAGGACCCCATTGGGCCAGGATTAATGGTAAAAATTCGAAGATTTGTTGTCATTGTTATATTCAAGGAAAAGAAGGAGGACCTAAAGCGACGGAAGATACTTTTTTCATGTGAAAGGACCCCATGTGGTGAGGATTAGTGATAAAGGATACACTTTTTGATTTAGTGAAAACTCGACTATCCTCAGTGATTCCGTCAAGGATTTACCGTACACAAGGACTCGTTCAAACATCCCACAACCCCCCCCCCACGTGGATTGAAGGGAGGATCACATCACGAAGAAAAAGATAAGTATTGCAATTATTTGTTTCTCCTTTTCATATTTGTTTTTCCTTTTCATATTTTCACACCTTTTTTCATATGTTCGCACACTTTTGATATTTTCACATTGTTTCTTTATCACGATATTTGCTAAATCTGCAACATTTTTATTTAATAAATTTTACAGGTAAAGTAAAATTCTTGGAATATTTCATTTCAGTACAAAGGAGCGAGCAATTTTCACGACAATGGCAAACGGTCAGGGCCGAGGTCGTAAGGGAAACAACTTTCGGAGGCCTAGAAATCCGAATGTTGAATTTATAAAGTTATTTTATCAAATTATTCAGGCTCTACATCATTTGAACGTTTTAAGACAGCAAGCAAAGGGCGAACACAGGACCAAAGGATTTGAAAGACAGGTTTCCTATATGGACAGGTTTCTTAAACCGGCCCAATCGAACCCCAGAATCGTCTCTAAATTGCAAAACTTAAATAGAACATGGGCAACCAAAGTCGCTCAGACTTTGTCGGAACATTATCGAGAACGAATTTCGGAAGTAATGGGGAGGATTGTTGGCTACAGCTTTGCCGACTGGACGATTAAGACTCTGTCGCACCAGGCACTTGACTGGGCGAAAAAGAATTTGAGGAGAAAACTTAAACTGGAAACTATCCAGGAATTCCAATCAATCGTGAAGACACTTTCGTCGGGGAATGCTAAACAACAAATTAATAAAAAACCTTCGACTTCAAACTCGACATCAATTCCCCAGGCACCTACCAATCGGACAAATGAACCAGGCTGGACTTACAAAAGCCCCAAAAGACCCAGCCCGAGAAAGCATCCATTGGAACCTACGGTAGTGGCGATTACGCTCAGCAATCGCTTTCTACCTATTCAGCCACATGACACACAGCCGATTAGAACACCTTCCAAGCGGCGCATGTCACACTCTCCCGTTAGTGGGACCCCAGAGACCCCAAAACGACAAAGACAACGCGGTCCCACACCAGACAAGGCACGGAAGTCGCTAGGCGAAAAGTTTGCTGCATCAACTAAAGGTCCTGCAAAAAACTTGAATGTTATGCCCTCTGTGAAGCCGTTGCAAAACATGTTTAAATGTATGTCTGTTCCATCCATCCCGTCTTTAATTTCTGGACTAAGGTCAAGGTCACCTTCCCCGGTTCGCCGCTCCCTTTCACCGAGAAACTCACCTCCGGGATCACCCACGATCCCCAACCAAAGCTATGCGGCGATGGTGAAATGCTCCAAGAAACCGGGGCATATTACCAGGCACAATGGCCAAAAAGCGGATTGGGCAATCCCGAACATTACCTTTCCAACCTTGGTGATCGGGGATTCAAACCTCGCCCGAATAACCAATGTTACTGATAAACAGATACAAGTAGAGGCGTTCCCGGGGGCAAACATTTCGCATGTAATTCAACTGCTCCAAAATTACAGATACGAAGGAAAACCTCAAAGAATTATCGTAAATGTAGGAATTAATAACAGGGGGAATATGAATACAAATAAGACCTGTCAGGAAATGCGGCAATTACTAAAGGTTGCAAGGGAAAAGTTTCCAAATTCCGTAATCTGTGTGGCCAAAATACCCATCTCGGAGAATCTTCAGGTAAGAAATTCCAAGGAAGCTTGGAACATTAAAAAACTAAATGAATGTCTCTCAAAAATGCAAATGAATGGAGTTAGGGTTCTCAATACAGGGATGGCGAACGAGGTTACGTTTCATCAAGACGGGATCCACTGGTCTCCTCGTTCAGCTAATGGGATTTTGAATGATTGGCTAGAACAAATAGACTCGGGTAAACTGGGTTTTCCCAAGGACAAGACGATAAACGAACGTATGTAAGACAACAACTAGGGAGAACGGTCATTAACCTTAGCGGTAGGAAACTTACGCAGGGTGAATATGATCTGCTAAACAAGGGGTTGAAATTTGTTCCCGCACCGAGATATGTGGATGTTTCGACGCTAAAAGAACCGGTTAGAGAATTTACCAGAAAATTAATGATTACAAACTTTTTTCCGTTCGGAGGGTAACACGAGAAAGGAACCTTTTGTAGATAAAAGTACTTGGTGTCCGCCACCCTCAACATTTCCTTCAAGCATTAGACAAATAACCGATAAGGTGATGGCACAAATCTCCAAATTACGATTTGAACAAGAAAGACCGAATCTCAGCAAGGAAGAAGTCAATGCGATAACAACTATTAAACAAGACCAAACCATTGTGATTAGGAAATCAGATAAGAGTTCGGCAACTGTGATTATGGATAAGGTTGACTACATAAGAGAGATTGAACAACAATTAGCTAACTAAAAGCATTACAGAAAGATAGACAATCCAATCTTCCCAGAGACTAGTATAACTATAACAGAAGTGATTCATCGATTGGTAAAGGATAGATTTATCAGCAAAAAGCAAGCGATGTACTTAACACCGCCAGTGAATCCAAGACCGAGGCACATTTACACTTTACCAAAAATACATAAAGACCCGGAATTGTGGTTTGTCCTGTTTCAAATTCCCCCTGGAAGGCCGATAGTATCAGATGTGGGGAGTGAGTCTTATAAAATATCCGACTATGTGGATTGGTTTTTAGCGCCGTTAGCAACGAAACATCCATCTTATCTCAGGGATACGAACGATTTTTTAGATAAGATTAGAAGTATCAAAATCCCAAAAGACAGCTTCCTCGTTACTCTGGACGTGGAAAGCATGTACACAAATATTGACAACAAGGAGGGCTTGAAGGCGGTGCAGAATTGCTTTACGAGTAACCCTGACCCGAAGAGACCAGATCTTGAAATTTTGCAGTTATTGAAACTGGGTTTAGAAAATAACGATTTTGAATTCAATGGTAACTGGTATTTACAAATTTCAGGGACAGCTATGGGCAAAAAATTTGCCCCGAGCTACGCTAATATCTTTATGGCAAACTGGGAAAAAAAAGTTTTAAGAAATGTCAGTTTCTCCCTTTGGCCTACTTTAGATTCCTAGACGACATTTTCCTCATTTGGACTTTTTCAAGGGAAGAGTTTGATAGATTTTTCGAGATTTTAAATAATTTCCATCCCTCCATTAGACTAAAGGCAACTGTAAAGGAAAATTCCATTGATTTTCTAGATACCACTGTTTTTAAAGGGGTCAATTTCGAGAAGACGGGGTTTTTAGACACTAAAGTCTTTTTTAAACCCACGGACACGCACCAACTACTACATAAATCTTCCTTCCATCCCAAACACACTTTCAGTGGAATTCTAAAATCCCAAATTATTAGGTTTCATAGACTTTGTACTAGACAGGAAGATTTTCAAAGAGCGACAAATACACTATTTAGATCACTTCGGGGAAGGGGTTATTCCAATCGATTTCTCAGAACAATTAAAAATAGCACTATAAGGGAATGTCATTCGTACACACATACATTCGGAAGAGCTAAATCATGCCGCAGCAAACGTTGCAATACGTGCCCTTTTTTGGAAGAATCAAAAACTTTTTCTAGTCATGCCACTCATCAGACCTACGCAATCAAACAAAATTTGTCCTGCAATTCGAGAAACGTTATTTACCTGATCTCATGCAAAAAGTGTGGGAAACAATATGTTGGGCAGACTACTCTCACACTGAGAGACCGCTTCACCAGACATAGATTCGACATTAATCACAAAGAAAATAAATCGGTGGCAAATCATTTTAACAGTACTGACCATTCCTTGAAAGACTGCGCCATCAATCCAATTGAATCGGTGGGCAAAAAGGATTATCTAACTAAAAGAGAAAATTATTGGATTAAAAAATTGAAAACTCTAAGCCCCTGGGGCCTGAATCTGCAAGAGGAAACGGAGGAAATCCTACCGTTTGTCATCACTTTTAACTCCAAAGCAGCCCGTGTGGCTAAATGGATCAGAAACGGGTACGCTTCAATTCAAGACAAGTACCCACGTGTCTTTCGGTACAAGCCTGTGACAGGATACCGGAAAAATAAAAACCTATGTGATATACTTATTAGGAATAAAATAAGGAACGCAAGTAATTCTCCCTAGGCCAATGCTCGTAGGAAACTTAGTAATTCCTACCTAATATTTCGTTTTGCCTAACCCTAACCCTAACCCTAACCCTAAACCCTAACCCTAAACCCTAACCCTAACCCTAAACCTAACCCTAACCCTAAATATTGCGTCTATAACAAAAACTGTTACATGTTTTACTGCCGAGCGTCCCATACGTTGACAGTCATTCTTGAATCTCTGGACATTTCTTGTCTACCTTGCATTTAATGAATCTTATTGCTACTTCGTAAATTATATTGTGTTGTATGTCAAACTTACTGGGGAACAAGATCATAGGGGTAAGTCAGAGCTGAAACCTATACAATTTTGTGAGAGGTAAGGAGTTTATAAAATGGCCTTACTTTAATAGGAACCAGCCAGTTTCTCTGTAAATCTTGTTATTAGTTCTAAGTACTATGGGAAGTCCTGTTACAAATAATTTCCATAAATTCGGACATAGGACTACACTCTCATGGGCATATTATTTCAGACTTGTGCCTTTGTTTCTAGTGTCAAATGTCTACGATTTAACAGTTCTCATTTTCCGCCGTAGATAAGTATCTTATGCTACGATGTACCAAGCATGACCCAAACACCTAACTATCCCTATCTAAAGATATTAAACACTTATACGTAAGAATATTCCGACAAATTCATATATTAAGAAATTTCAGCAGAGGCCTTTTACGAGATTAATCCATGCTGCCATGAAGTCTAATGAATCTGATTCAGTATAGTGCATGTGCCTAATCGCTAGGTAGGTATCTTCCCAACACACATAGTTCCTATCATCAAACAAATAATCACTAAAAGTGAGCAAAACTATGTGTTTGTATGTGTTTGTGTGTACAGCCTTCTCATTATCAGTTGAAGTAGTCTGCTCAGAAATAAATATGCAAGTTAAGCCAATAAGTCAATACTACAATGTAGCACAAAATGTTTCTGTGATATAACAATATGCTTCTGCAATGTTAAAGGTTTCTAAAGCTGAAGGTAATTTGAGTCAGCAGGTAGCTAATAATGCGAAGGTTCGGGGGGGGGGGTGAGATACCGAGGGAAATTTCTTTTTCATAACAATAGAAATTTTAAATGCAAAAGATAAGGTGAGAAAATTCCAAGCATCAACTATAATATGTCATAATCCTAGCTTGCACCCAAAATTGTTTGCTTTATAGTACTTGTCTTCTTGTCTTTTTTAATGCTGGGTTTTGGGAATGGGGGGGAGGGGACATTGATCTGGGCAATTTTGCTTCTGTATGCTACAGTGGAAATATATATTGTACTACTACGATCGGCATTCTGTGTATGTACATGTGTCTTGTGTATGCTCTTAATTGTTCCGCGATGAAGACCTCTCAAAATGTAAGTAAGCTTGGGGAGCGTGGGGCCGTATTCCAACCTGTATGTCATTATAGAATATTTGCGTTGTTATCTCTCTCAAACTTCACGGAAATCTGGCTCCTATCAAGTTCTATGTCGTTGTCTATTTCGGTATTTTTTCATAGTTCCCAACAGCTTCAGATCCCCATTTTGATCTCAGAAAATTAGTACCAGGTATTTCGATATACCGTTCCGTATTGGCAGAAACAACGGAGATATAATATTAGGAAACCGACCTCTACTACATACCAATAATCTCTCTCTCTCTCTCTCTCTCTCTCTCTCTCTCTCTCCATTCGGCCGTTGCAACAACATTTGCCCAAACATCTCCCTTGCCGAAATATGAACAATACCAATCTGACCTCTACATGAGAGCAATTGAGCGCATGTTCAACTAAAAGCAACTTCTACTATATGGTGACTTAAACGTTGACCAAATAAACCAAGAAGTGTTATATGTATAACATAGTATGAAACTTGTGAAGCACATATACACCCCTATAACGTCAATCCACACTATTATCTTCTATACTCTGCCATAATACTAATTTACATCGCAAGGAACGGTTATATTTATACGCGGTCTTTATATTTATTTTAAATGCCAGTTTCGAAGTAATTTGTATTTTTAAGGGCAAAATATAGCTTCAGTTAAACAGCAATTGTGCACATTTATGGCTATAACGTTCTAGATCTGTCATATTACAGCAAGCTTGATCAATATTTCAACACAGTGATTGGCTATTGGAGTTGACAGCAAAGAGAACGTTCTCAGATAGATTTAGGTTGTCCAATTGTCTCCGTATGGGTGAGCTAACTACAACCAATTCCAGTTCTGTGACTATAATAAAGGCCAGACAATATTGATATACACTCTTAAAACGCACAGGTTCGATTGCTTTCCTGGGATTGTTTTGTGGTGATAATGATTGCGCTAAGAAACTAAACAAATACTACATATACAAGTACACGCACAAGCTTTTCTAAAAAGATGTAAATCCTTTAATTGAACTGAAGTGAACTAACTGGGTGCTGGATCAAAACCCATTTATGCATGACATATTCTACCAGGAAAATAGTGGCTGTATTGCATGCATACTCTTCACATCCCTGCCCAATGTGTCAGCTGCAAAATGTAGTTCTGCAGTTATTGTAGCTATCAACCAATCATCTTTAGAAATTGATAAATTATTTATTAATTTTATTTTATGAAATTATTATTTTCTATTGTCATTCATATTGAGCAAAGAGAGCAAAACATTCTCTCAGGACTTAAACATGAAAATTGGTTTAAATGAAGAAATGAGAGCACTACAAATATTGCATGACTTGTTTCACGAATAGAGGAGGAGTGGCCATTCAATCACGAGTATATTGAAACGAGTGGGGAATATAGACTAAGAGAAATGACGAATCAACAAGATGTAATTCAAACATTAAAATTCATTTACAGTTGATCTAAGTAATTATTTTCGATTTACGTATCTTTGCTACCGACCATAAGATTGGTTTTATCCTTTATCTCTCTCTTTCCCTCTCCGTTGTTCGGTTTGTGTGTAAGTTTTACCATGACGGGTCCAGAGACATGGTCGCATGCTGCGGGCAAATTTCCGCTACGCTCGATCTTCACACAGTTTCTCCTTTGGCTTGCGACCACAGGGGAGAGAGAGAGAGAGAGAGAGAGAGAGAGAGAGAGAGAGTAAAACTGACATGTTGACTGAGAAACTAAGAGAAACAATGAGCAATGGTGGTGGGGGTGGGGAAGACTTACCATAAAATTATTTGCATGTCCTCTGCTCTCTTTCCCTGTTAGCCAGTTAGTATGTCACTTTGGGACATGTGTCTAACTTTTCAGTCATGATGCGATAAAAACCCTAAAACATGACTGATGTTACTTTCGATTAAACTTAAGACAAAGTTGGTACCAGGAATAAATGTTCGATACCTCTTATCTGAGCATATCAATAGTGTAAGAGAGCTCCACAGCAACTGGACTGACTTCATAGCCGTGCTAGGATATTGTCTCGGGTTGGTGAATATATGGATGCCAACAGTGGCAGCAATTATCATAAATAAGCTTGACGGGAACGAATATCTGCCAACGATATGTGTAGAAAATGTTCTGCTATTAGCATAAACAGTAATGACAAGTGATATATATATATTAATATGTACACCAAGATCATGGCATTAACCCTCCCGGTTCAAACGTTATGTGCGTTTGAAGATTTGCAAACCGACCATTTTGTTGTTTGGCGATTTGTGTCCTAAGTATCAAAATTGAGCGCGGCAAACAAAATATTCGGTTTCAGAATATCCAAATCCTTTAAGAAAATAGGTTTGCTAGCCTTTTCTTAAAAATGCCTCCTTGATTCACATTTCTGGACAAATGTCCTAGTCGAGCTAACAGAGGAAAACAACGAAAATTATTCTATTGCTGACAACATATCACGTTAATATATTATAACGAGTCTTAACCGAACTATAATCTCGTGTCGCTTCAGAAAAATACGATTGTAATTATTTCCCTTGTGTTCTACATCTAAAATGTGAATCCCAACAAAAACCCTAATAAAAGTACGTATGTTCTTAACACTTTATTTTTTTCATCAATATTATATTAAGGTGGCTATTTGTTTTAGAGTCATTTCGACGTGAAATCTTGATTAATGATCATTTTTATGTTTGGAAAAGGACAATGCTTAGAACGTTTTCGTTCTACATCTTTCAACCAGGATCTTCATGGATTTGTTTCTTACATGACGAGATGAACTATGGCCTAAAATGTGTGACATATTTTACTGAAAGAAGTTGGCATACAGACAGACACTGAAAGACTGAAACATCCTGTAAACGATTGTCAGTTTGAACAAGTGAATGCCCAGATACAATGTACTTATCTTAGAGATAACTGCTACATTCTCCGAATAATTAATGCAGCTTACTCTTTGATATATTTTATAGCAACAGAAAGCCTGGGAAGTCGACAGGTCTTGAGACTTAGTTGTCACTTGTGGCAGAATAGAGTCAAAATGAGCCTGAATCTCTACCCATTTCACATCATTATCAAGGTTAACAGCAACAATCACGATTCTTGTTATCTACATGCCTGGAGAAAAACAACCATGCCTAATTCAAAATTGCTTAAATTGTTTCTATACTTGACAAAATAAACTTTATACAGTAATGGAATCTTCGATTGTTAGACCTTCTGACTATGACGATTTTAAATTCCTGCTTTCATCAAGGCCCACATTAAATATCGTTAATTGTATCAACACTAATCGTGTATGTACAGAAATAAATGGATCATTTTTTTTTACAATATATGACAACAATTTCAATACTCTCTACCCATTGTGGCATTTACAAGGAACAAAGACTTGCTAAACTATTCCATTAACTATTAGGCTCTGAGTGCAAAAACAATACTGGTAGATACAAAAGTTTATTGAATTCAGCCTAAATCGATGAGCTTCACCTAGCATTAGAACAAGGGTGTGCTCCTGTGTGCGTTAGGAATATGGTTTACGTCATTTCTTATTAACATATCACAACGATTAACCAGTGTTGCTGTGTTGTTTCTATGCTGAAATAAAAATGCACAGTGTCTGCTGATAGCACTGGATAGAAGACATTGGCGTTGGAACTTAAAGGTAAGTATATTTAGCTCAATTTATAATTCACACTGTTGCTTTAAAACTTTATATTAATTTCATCTAGTGTACCCAGAGGACATTACCCGGTCACATAATTTATCATAAATGAAAGAGACACAAAAGGTTTAACTAAGCTTCCAATTAAGAATTTTTTTCACGGGGGGCTCACGCCATTGCTTCAACACATTCTAGCTGTGGATTTTCAACAGTATCAACTCTCTTTTGACCACGAATCAATAACAGAAAGAAAGAGCTAAAAGAAGGTTTAAATTTCATGACCATTCTATTCTTTTTATTCTATTGCACCTAGCAGCTGAAAAGGATTTAGCCTTATCAATCACCTTTTTGCTTGTTTGTATGCTTGCTTGCTTGATTGTTTGCTTGTTTACTTGTTTGATTCTTTAACCAGGTTCGGGAAGGGAGAGGCAAACTTTTTGCTTAGAGAACGTCTGGGTAGTTATCCCTAATATCTCACCTGCTTCATCACTGTCTGTGTTTTTCTATTTTATAAAATAGATTCAATGTTGTTTTTCTCAAACATTTAAATTGCTTTCCTTCATTCGATATTTGTTGTCTACAGTACATTACGGGGTCGTAGTTAAATTGCAGAGATGAGCTGTGTTGTGAAGTAAACGCAGTAGCCAATATAAATTAAATAAGGAAATTTGAACGCAGTAGACGATGTAAATTAAATGGGGTGTGGGGGGTGTGGACGCAGTAGACGATGTAAATTAAATGGGGGGGGGTGAACACTTTAGACCGTAGACAATGTAAAATTAAATATAAGGTGTGAACGAAGCAGACAATGTAAATTAAATAGGAGGTGTGAACGCAGTAGACAATGTTCATTATATAGTAATGTGTAAATCTTAACGCCGCAAACAATGTAAATTAAATGGGGAATGTAAACGCAGTAAACAATCTCAATTAAATAGAACATGGGTGGAAAAATTAACGCAAGAGACAATGTAAATTAAATAGGGGGTGTGAACGCAGTAGACAAGTAATTAATAGGTGTGTGTGTGTGTGTGTGTGTGTGTGTGTGTGTGTGTGTTAAAGCAGTAGACAGTGTAATTAAATAGGGAGTGAGGACGCAGCGGCCGATGTAAATTATATAAAGGATATGAAGGCAGTAGAAAATGTAAATTAAATGAGGAGGGGTGAACACAGTAGATGATGTAATTAAGTAGGGGAGTGTGAACGCAGCAATGTAAATTAAATGGAGTGGATATGAACACAGCAGAAAATATAAATTAAATAGTGGAATATGCGAACACAGTAGACAATGTAGTAACTTAAATAGTGGGTGGGATAGATCAGTAGGCAATGTAAATAAAACAGGACAAAAAGGTTAACGCAGTAGACCATGTCAATCAAATAGTGGTGGGATGAACGCTGTAGACAGTAAGGTGGAACAGTGAAAGCAGCAAGAATGTAAATTTATGCGATTATCGTAGCCTCCTGAATCTAAAAAGTTTGCTACAGAATGGACTGCTTATCGAACCTTTTCGATTGGGAAAGTCTGCCATCAGATTACACAACAGTTCTCGCCTAGGTGGAGATCATCGGATTGGCTTGCAGTCTATTGGAATCTCTCTTCTGCCACAGTTGATTGACAGATGCCACCCTTGGCCTGATGAGTCCCATACTAACCAAGGATCAAATATTGGTTTTCTATTTTCATTTAAATGCAGTTAGATTTATGTTATTGCAGTGCAACAGAGAAATGTAATAGGGATTAGACATTAAAGTATCCCCAGACAGACTAAAACGTCATTCAGATCATGTGCGACGATATGATATTGTGCTGCCTTGTGCAGAGTTACATTTTATGGAAAGTGGGGGGGATATATGAATAACTGATTTAATTGAACCAAATGTAGATGAGAAGGTAAGTTTGTGTGTGTGTGTGTGTGTGTGTGTGTGTGTGTGTGTGTGTGTGTGTTGGATTTTTAACGTAGCTTTAAAAAATTTCAGTCATATCACTACGATGTCTGCAATGTGACCGTTTATAGTGATGTTTAGCAATGGGGCATAATGCCGCAGGCATGTAGCATGATGTCCCACCCAGTCAATTATCCTGACACCAAGACGACCAGTCCTAACACTAACCTCTTAATGCTGAGCGCCAAGCGAGGCTGCTGTTAGTACCATTTTTAAAGTCTTTGGTATGACTCGGCCTGGGTTCGAACCCGATACCTCCCGCATCCGAGGCGGACGCTCTACCACTAGGCCACCGGAGCGGTCGAGAAGATAAGTAGAATTAATCAAATACCCCATCAATTTATCGATCCAATTATCAATACATTGTGGAGCATACGCACAAGCAGACATACATTACGTTGATTGGTTTATAACAGATGGTAGGCGACCGGAAGGACAACCAAATAAACAATAATTGAGAGAACTATTTTGAAAACTTCGATAGACATTCACACACAGAGAAGAGGAAATTATGCCAGGCACATATCGCTGGTCATCCTGGTCGAGTATTCTGAAATTCAAGATATGGGTGTTATCATTGAATATTTTTTAAAACAGAATGACCAAGTAGATCAATATTTCATTACAAGGGCACTTTCAATCATTGAATAGGACAGGTTGCTAATTCACCTTGTTGCTATAATTGAATTGGATGTGATTTACCCACGGGACATGGCGTGCATAGTACAGAATAAAGCTGGAGTGTACACAATGTGATTCTTACGGTGAACTATACCGTATACTCAATTATCTATGTTATTCGGTCCATATTAGTGTGTACAAAATAATACTCAAAGATAAAACATGAACCAGATTTGGTACTTAAAGTAAATAAAGAATTGGTTAATATATTTTCAGTCCTCTAATTTGGAGAGATAAGTGAGAATTTATTGGCTATGAAGATAATTCTCGTATTGTTCGGTCTCATACAAACAGCAATAGAAGACCCCATTAAATACTCCCCTCCGCTCATTGTCATATGTTTGCTTCTTTTATTTCCATTGCTGGTTTCAGTAACGTTTTAATGTCTACTTTGCGACATTAAAAAGTTGTAGGCCTATGTGTCCCAGTTAGCATGAAAAGACAAATCAGTGAACAAAATAAATTTATTATAAAGAATATAAGTCATTATGGAATATTTAGAAATATCTATGCAAAGGAATACCTCTTTACGTTCTTCTGGACTTTTCTATGTTCCGATGTTCTAGCCATACACTTAACATTGGTGTAGTTAGATATGAAGGTGGTATTGCTTCAGATCGGGGTTCTCTTTGTAACTTATGCTCCAGAAATAATTTACTATAAGTTGATGACGAACAATAAGGACTTTAAAGTTTGGAATTTACCAGATATTCGAGAAGAACAATGTTAAAATAAACGTTGGTGTGCCGTTCCATCTTAAAATGATTCCATGACTTGATTTAGTCTCAAATTACACAGTTGATATACTATTTATTGGTTATATGAAAACCTGTATTTAACGTCTGCCTCTTATACTATAAGAAGTACATTGTGCTCCAATGTAAGTGACCTTTTTGGCATGTATTACAAGACGGTGGATTAAATTACTGAAATAAAGCATATAAATATACTTGGATTTCCACGTGTAGGTACATAACATCGCATTGGACTACCCTTTCAGTTGTATAACAGAACGACTTACTATACCCTGTAAAGTAAATTTTGGCCTGAAACATCATCTTTAGTTAACTCTACATACTGAATCTAGGCACTCGAGCAGTGATGTCAGAATCGGATTATGTTCACATGACTTTGGGACGCTTTGATTGCCAACACAGGATGGTACATAATGGCCTTCGTGCGTAGCAGACACACACTCACGCCGACCCAGTACTTAAGTCTAAACTATGTTCTCAGGCATATAGGGTGATTATCAAAAGAAACAGGCCAGTCTCTCTTCTTGAAAATTCGGAATATATTAGCAGCTTCTATCACATTGTAATTTATTTTTAAAACAATTTTTGATTGTTGTTATATTTCCAAGGACTGGGTTAATAATAAATACAATGGATATGATAATGCATTTGTCATAATTTGCAACATTTTACGAGTTCAAGCTTTCATAAGATCATGGTCCTTTGCCTTTAACATGTCGAGAGACTGATTAAGATCAACTATTTCTTCCCTACTAATGAACTTTTGTTCTAATTAACTATCGCATATTTCAGAGAATAATTTATCGTTATTATCTAGAGCTGAAAGAGTTAATCAAAAGTTATTCAATATCATATATGATGTTATATTTTCATTCAGGACAGTATTATCTTGACAACTGAGCTGGGAGTGTACGTTTATTCAGGACTAATATTTCGATAACTGAGCTGACGGTTTACTTTAAGTCAGGGCAATAGTATTTTGATAACTGAGTCGGGGATTAATTTCATGATTTCTCTGTTTGACTAACGTGCTCATACAAGCATCATTTTCAACTTGTTATCTGAAGTTTGTCAAGAAAGGGGTGCTAGGAAAGGTTTTGTTACAATAAAACTTTTCCACAAAATATTTTTTAGTATTTTTAATTTTGTTACTCTGTCTATGATATTGTATTGTATCCATTTCTTTATTACTATTAATATATAATTTCAAATGAAAATGCTTTTTGTTTGGTTTAAATGCAAATTACAGGTAATCATGCACATAATACTGGTCACAGTCTTCTAGCTTGTAAATGATTACTATAAGCATGAAGAAAAAAAATTGTTACCATATTCAGACTTTACAAAGGCAAATTATGTGACAAAATGTCGCTATCTTCCGCACAAATTGATGTAAATGACAGCTGTATTTAACAAGTGTCTGCCTCGCACGAAGTCTATTTTGAAAATAGATAACTGAGTCAGAGAACTGTGGCTAAATTACGGAAGAAAAGTCTCTAACTACTATAACGAAAGACAAGTCTCTAACCATTCTCCGTCTCCTAAAAAAAACGAAATGAATTTAAAAACATTTGCTTTACATTTTGAACAACTAAGATAAAGGTCAAAGTCAAAATTTAGTGATTATGCGTCCTCAGCTAGTCACATTGCCCGCTTATTGGTTACCAGAAGATTTTTTATTAAAAATACACAAGAAAGAGGAAAAAGGACAAAACCAATTCTCTTCAAAAGCTGTATATTGCTTTCCGGAAGTCAAAGCAATTTAATGTTGAAAACATTGATTGGCTTAAGATTTACTTATGACTGCAAATAATTGCATATGAATTAAAATTAAATATTTCAGCTCATGTACCGATCTATTGAAACAGGTACTTTAATGTTGTTATTTGTGTTAAAATAAGACAAAATCAATTTTGCGGTTTTGTGCCTGTCGCTAATTCATAGGATTTCGCCGTTTCCCTGCAATTAGCTTAATGCTGTCAATCCACTTTCATTCATTTCTTCATGGAGTCTGTTTTACTATTATGAATTTCTTTTCGTGAATGATTCGGGGTGTCTGCGTGCATTGTGAGATGTACATATGCATCTATATTCATTTTTACTGTACTGTATGATGTACACAGGAATCTATATTCATTTTTATTCTGTTATGTACGCATCTTTGTGCGATCTACACATTTATCTATACTCAGTTTTATTGTGTAACGTACGCATCATTGTGTGATACACACATATATCTATATTCGTTTTTACTGTATGATGTACACAGGAATTTATATTCATTTTCATTGTGTTATGTACACATTTATCTATATTCATTTTTATTTTGTTGTGTACAAATGCATCTATATTCATTCTCACTCTTCAGTATGCGATCCACACACACACACACACACACACACACACACACACATATATATATGGGTGGGTGTGTATTCATTTTTATTGTGTGATGTATATGCATCTATTTTTATTTTCATTGCTTAACCTGTATCACAAGAATTCATTTTACAAAGACTTTAACTATTCCTATTCAAGAGCGTTTCAAATCTCTTATTTATGCATCAGCTTAAATCAGCTTCGATGTCTGGATTCCCCACTGTTTGTTACCAAATTTAGAAAACCATTACTGTCTGTAGATCTCATGATCGAAAAAGTGCAGCTATTGAGTATTGCATTAAAGACAAATTCAAATCATTTAAATTTGAACCTAATTTCATGTTGAATTTTTCTTACTTTATTTCTTAAACAAATTCTTTCTAGTCTTTAGACTTTAGAAGCCGACTGTACCTACTGATGGGACATAGTGGTAACCAATCTTGGGACACCATTGAACTCATTTATTTCACGACAAGGTTTAAAATAAAATGAAATATAATAAACTTAACATACATAAGTAAGTAATTTGATTTAAAGTTGGACTTTTTTCCTTAAAAGGACTTAAATGGTGCAACTCAGTCAAACATGTGACAGTATCCATTTTTTAGTGTTATTAGAGATATACTCAAAAGTAATTATCGTTTAATAATTGTTTGAAATTTAATTGTACATACCATTGAAAGCAGCATTTGTAACAACAATTGTATGACAATCTTGTGACAATTGCTTAGGAAGATACGTGCTTGTTAAGGAGTTATAATGTTACTATAACAATATTTTAAAGTAATATTCCAATCGTTTAATAAATATTTTGTTAAATATTGGAAATACCGTTCTGAGCAATATTAGTATCAATCGATATGTGACAATGTTAATATGTTAGTTAAATGGTATACAATGGTGATTGATAATCAGTTTGCAATCATTCAAATATGCCAATAAAACCAGAATGTAACTATTTCGATTTTCTAGAAACCTTATCAAAAATACAACAGCAGCCCTCAAGAAATTGAAAAGAAATGAGATGAAAACTTGCAAAATAATCGATAGAACATATAATTAATTAGCGACATTGCAAGAGGTATGTAAATATTGAAACAAGGCATGTATAAAATCAATACCCGAAAACTTTAGATTACCAAAACTTTATTTTAATAGAAGCAATATATGCTGATATATGCGCTTCGTGTCGTTTTTTATGCATAATGCAGCATAAGCTGAGCAAAGTGCAAACCAATATCTGCAGTAGCATAATGTTGTAGCCGGTCAGTGTCTCAATCGGATTATCACTGGACCTTTTCCAGCACAGTCGAACAAACATCATAAGTTTTTGTTGGAATATTTGTAAATCAATTGGATGAGATTTTTTATTAATTTGCTTTCGACTGAATGCACCAGAAATATTGACGTGCACCAAGTCTCCTATTCTATCAAGCCACTGGCTATTGCAAGAGAGAGTCTCTTTTTACCCAAAGCTGCCATGGATACGAGTGCTGCCGTTTTCATCACTATGCATAACAAAATATACCTCATCAACTACGCAATAAAATAAGCTCTTATACATCAACAATAATGACTTCTTATTGATCTATGAGTAATTGTGCTATAATTTTATCAATTTTCATACCGACATCTGCGTTTATAAGAGCTGATGGCAACTCTTTTAGAAATATTTGCAAACTGCAAATAAAGAAAATTTCAGAAGGGTTTGGGGTGAGGGGTCTTATGCCCATCAGTCTGAGTGAAATAACGGATAGAGTGGCCACCACTGACCACTTATCTTGGTTACGGACAATCTATTTATGATTAAATGAATAGCATAGTGAAAAACACAATTTGCATCCCATAAAACAAACACTACCCACAAAAGTGAAGATAAATTTTTGACTCCTACAAGTTCTAATGACATATTTGGAATTGTGCCTGAAGCTTGTATGGTAATGCGGGAAATGACTTTGTGGCAAGCAAATCATAACTATCTAGCATCGCTTTAGTTGTAAATACCAATGTAATATAAGAAAACAACATTAGATCATAGCATATTGCAAAACAATTAAGAATCCAGAAAAAAGCATTGAGTCATATTTGAATTTTTTACCCAGATATTAACAAGAGTAACATGTAAACAATAATCAGAACTTCCGTTTTGTCACCACATCTCATTCCACACCGCAGTAAGGACTTTAATTGTCTGAATAAGTTCTTGGTATAAACGCAAGATATTGTCTCCTCACACAACACAGAAGCACTTGAATGAAATGGTCTCGAAAAGTTTTTGTTGTAAATGCACATCTGAGGATTGTTTCGCCTGCAGTGATATTTTTTAATTAATCGAAAATCGAATTTAATGTTACATAAGCACAATAATGACTATAAAAGCTATGTATTAATATTAATTTATTTTATTGGATTCGTTAATGTATAGAAAAATGTCACAACAGTGCATTATTAGTGTGAATTTATTAGCGTTTATTGGCATGTAAGCGCAATAATTGCTACATTGTGCAAATTAAAGTCAAATGAAATGAACACTTACACAAAAACATAAGTTAGCTTATTCTTCCGAATTAATGTTAGCATGAAGTATTACAAACAAACGTTTGTAACGATGATAAAATTCTGCAAAATGTGTATAAAAATATAAAGGTCAAAGATATGGTAAACTGATTTTATATAAACCGCATATCCTCAAAGCGTCTAATGTTTTCTCAGCCTGTAGAATATAATTCACATAAAATTATAAAGAACAAGGATATTCTGAAAAGTAAAATTTTGGAACGAAGTTTGTCATCGGTTCTTTTTCCCTAATGTCACTACGAGAACGTGGCTATGTACGTTGCTGTGTAATACATTTTTATAATTTATTATAATTTAACTTATTTAAAAGATACGTTTAAGTCCAAAATGGATACAATTTATTGTCGTCTGCTAAACTATTCTGAGCATTTTACAGAAGCTTTATAGGCTAGATCAGGGGACCATGTCAATTTACATAGGGTTTAATACATTGTTTTGACGTATTTCTAGTAAATATTATATAAAACGGTTTTGTCATGAAAAATAAAATGTTAGGAATAAACTCTTCATTTCTCATCTAACAGACTACCAGCCTCTGTTGGAACATTCACTTCTATAGTACTTATGCTACTTGGTGATAAAAATTATACATTGAAAGTTGTTACCACCTCATCCATCCCCATTCCCAAATTCCCAATCCCCCCAGCAGAAATTTGATTCTCTGGAGCAGTTCTAATAGAACCAGGAAGAGATGGGAGGAAGCGGGTATTTGTCTTTATGATGCAGCTGCCGTCCTTTATTTTCTGTTAGCAATAGTACAGTATAGTTATATTACTGTCTAGTACAGTCTAGTCATATTATTGTCTAGTGCAATCTAGTCATAGTACAGTCATAGTACAGTCTAGTTATAGTACATTATAGTCATAGTACTGTCTAGTACAGTTTAATGATAGTACAGTTTTAGCCATAGTACATAGTACATAGTACTGTCCAGTCATAGTGCAGTAATAGTTCAGTCTAGTCATAGAATTATCTAGTACAGTCTAGTAATAGTACAGTCTAGTAGTACAGTCTAGTCATAGTACAGTCACTTCAGTGTCCTCCTCATTATTATTATTATTATTATTATTATTATTATGGTAGTGTTACAGCTGCATTCGTAATTATTGCTAGCACATAAATCAGAGAGTTGAATTAAATTTATTCTGTACAGTTTTAATCTAAATTTTCGCAAATTATTATCACTTTGGAACTTGTTTATATCTGTATTACTTATCAGATTTGAGATTCCTGCCTCCTAATGGTGAATAACGTCACTTACTGTTAATCTACATAATACTGATTAACATATCCAATAGATCTTTTAAAATCGCAACCTTGTTCTAGTAGTGTAGGAATCATAACATTGCAATTTTATAACTGTTTTCAATCAAGGACAACCCAATGAATGCCATATTTATGAACTAGTACAATGAATTGTCGGAATTTGTCATATTGTAACAAATAACTTGATTTCTGGTCACATATACAACAAATTATATAAATGTTGCTATTTTTCGACCAATTTACAGTTATACCTTATGAGCATCATCGTAACCTGGCAGCGTGAAGAAATGAATATAGAATGGAGTTTGATAACTTAGGAATCACGAAATACGGTTACACTCCAGTGTGCTAGAATACATTCACTGACAATGACAATTCATGGAACTTAAAATGAAAATGTCAGCTACATTCTAATACATATTAAAACTATACTCTCTCTCTCTCTCTCTCTCTCTCTCTCTCTCTGCGCTTGATTCATCGTTTTGCTTTATTTCACCTTGATTTCTAGGCGTTATCGTTAAGGCAAAGAACACTAGTGTGTTTCGTGTCATTTTATCAATTTATTAAAGCATTTTAAAACAGGAATCGATTAGCTGTAAAGTATAAATCGAAGACAAGAGGATAATGTTTGATGTTTTGTGGCACGATAAAAATAAGATTATTTAGTGCATAGGCAATTCAATTAAAGGGCCTTGCCCAGTGATTCACCACAGTAGTCGCCCTGGGCTGATCCGATGGTAAGATTTGAATCAGCAACATTTTGGGTGTAAGTCACGCATGTTCATCACTGATTTACTGCCGATACGAGCTGCCAATTATACTCAGTGTAGACTAATTAGCATCCTTTTATCTTCCAATTTATTTTACACATGATGCTGAGCGAATGTCCATTACATCCGTTTCTAGAAAAGGCCGAGGATGTTGCAATTGACAAGTTTCTATAAACACTATTAGCTTAGATAATACAGCATGCATAGTATAGACGCTGATGTGCTGGCGAATCATATAACGGCAAATTTAGTTCTATGTTGTGCGTAGTTGAGTCCATAATGTAGAATACAATTATCTCCTGTTAACACCTGATTATTTATTCTGTACTGGATGCAATCAGATAATAAAATAGCTTTAATTTCAATGTTTATTTGTATTTTAACCAAACAGCAAATATACTGCTTATAAGCAATACTAAACTAGCACAGAACAAATGCCCAAAGCGAAAAGGTTCCAAAATGTATAAAATACAAAAACTTTAACATTGCCACAATTACATGAAAGTCTAATCAGATCGTCTATACGTGCATGCAAACATGTGGACAATATTTCATTGGTGCACTTCAAATTTAATCGTGCAATCAAAGGTTTTATTAAAAATGTTCAAATCTGTGAAATATTGTTCAATCACTACGTGTACGTAAAAAAGGGGAAATGGGTCGTCTACATATGTCTACAGAATTACTGTCTAAATTTCGTGCGTCTACCTTAAGTCGTGTTTACTCTAACGTGCTAACAAGGTTTTTGCAAAAACAAAATCCCGCAAAAATTTCAACGAACGTGTAAATATTGATAAATTGTTTTAATGGTCTAGAAATCTAATCAGGTTATTAAGGTATAGAAAAATATACAGCCAGATTTTAGTAGGATTCCGCAATATTGCTTACACACTTCTCTGAACGGACATACGGACGGACATAACCAAATCAATATGTCCCCATTGTAGGCAGTAAATGCATAATAACGATCGTACAACTGGTTCGCATTTTGCAACTGGTGTTGGTGCTAGTTGAATACAATATTTATTGTACAACACCTAGTTGTGCAACTAATGTTGAGTCTCTAAAATTTTAGCATATTTCTATGATAAATGATATTTATTAAAAGTCAGTTCAAGTAATTTTAAAAAAAATTAAAATAAGAATGCACTTTCTGATTTTGTTTACAGCTCCACTACAATGAAGTTTGACACAATTTTATTCTTGTTAACATATATGAAAATGAACATGGAAAATAGATGATGTCATCACATTCTAAAGGAGCGAGATAAAATGTAGCCTACTTTATGTAAAGAAAATGGAAGGGCGTAGTTTTTGCCGGTATTTCGTTTTTCCCCAGATTGAAATCTACAAATTTCCATGCGTATGCAGTCTACACGGCCATGTGGAATACTTTAGTCTGTGGTTGTAGCTTTACGACTCACCTAGATACAATAATTGGTCAAAGTATTTCAAGAAACCACAAAACCGCTCAGACAATTAAAGTAGCCAAAAATAAGTATTTACAAGTAGAGTGTCGTAGGTGCGATATATAATTTTCAACAACCATTACTAAAAGTAAAATTACAAGCAAAGTTTCTTCGTTTGAAAAATATATTAGGCTCAAGATAATTTTGTCATATGAAATATTTTGAGAAAGGATATAGCACACTAAAATAGCAACAACTATCTCGCCTGGTTTTATTGTCTGAGAGGCAGAAAACCCCGAAGTCACCAAAATGGCTGTGACACAGTATAGTGCAGTCGCTAAACAGGACAATCCCGCAAGCACCTTTGGTGCATCTGTGAACAATCCACGAACAAAGTCACCGAGACCATTCCGTAATATGTCGCTTTAAAGGGTATTATCGTCAATGCGAACGGGTCTCACACGTCCACGTACGACAGTCATTATATTAACTATTAGGTCAGTAGTGAATGGGGGCGATGTAGGGAATATGACGGCAAAGAAGGAAATTTGGCCTGGGTAATATGGGACATAAATTTGTAGGGCATATAAGACCAAAGAAGGAAAAAGAGCCTGGGGCAATATAGGGCAAGGAGGAATAGGGACAAGGAGAATAAGCATGACAAGATCCGCCTGGGACAAATATAGGGACAAGATGGATAGGGTTCATACACATATATGGCAAATTTTGAATAAATATCTTTCGAGGCAATGAAGTGGCCCTGAAAAGGGCCTTTGTTTTTTTTGTTTTTTTTTAACACCATTCCGTTAACATAGAGGGCATATTACGGATCTTCTTCTCTTCTTTAAACTTCGTCTATCCTCTGGTCTGTAGATGAGGACTCGCTTCAGGCAGCCTTGTCTCTCCACATAGACCCTTCTCTTCCAAACATTCTTATCGGTGATCCGGATGATTGTCCATGATGATTTGACATACATGGATAAGTCCGTACGGAACAGCATCGACGATATGACAGTAGATGATTCAACGTTAGTCCACATCTTGTGACGAGAACAAGTGAAGGGAATGAAGTGAACCGTGGTTATTTATAGTGGAAGAGTGGATCGAAACGGATTGAGATTGTTCACCAATCCAAACACGCGTTACAAAATTCAGCCACCGCGCGGAGTCTGTCTTCCAATCTGAAGAGAGCTACCTGTGACGTCACATTCCCCATATAGGTGCGCTAGCGTCTGTGCGCAGTGAATCGATGCAACATTGTTTTTTGAAACATGTCGGAAGCTAAGAAGACGATGAATTGGGGTGCACCGGCCTTGGTGACGAGAAGCGATGGTATAGCAGCGGTTACCAAAGTCAACACGGACCAACTTCCAGAAGAGGTCGATTTTAATTGGGATTTAGTAGATTTTCTCTCTTCTTCGCAAGAATTTGTTTCGGTGCCAGCACTTTCGCCACCTTCTCCTTCTTTACCACATTTCGAGGATGTTAAACTGAGACAGAAAGAAGAATTGGAGAAATTTTTACAGCAGCAGAAAGAAGCAGAACAAGCTTTTCTCCTTGAACAGCAACAGCGAGAAGAAGAAGAGGCACGAAGGAAACGACAGGAAGAAGCAGCAGAGAAGAAACAAGGTCTAGGAGAGAGAGAGAACAGTGAAACTCAAACGGTGACGGTACTCTTAGACATTTTGGCAGAGTTAAGGAGTCTGAAACAAATGTATCAGACTTCTTTATTACGACCCAAGAGAAAAAGACTTTCCTCAGCCAAACAACGCAACACTGTTCACACACCTACTTCGCATGAGATACCAGCCCTAGTGATTTCTACCAAATCATCGACAGGAGCAGGTCCAGAAGTAGGCCTTGGCCGTGGCAAAGGCTCAAGGCAGTTAAAGCTGATTGCTTCTCGTTCCTGATATTTTTTTTAAAAAAAACAAACACCCAACGGTCCTTTTCAGGGCCACCCACTTCTTTCGAAAAGAGTTAGCATTCATTTCGCCTCAATCAATTAAAACTCAAAATCCCTTTTTTACCCCATGATGTACGTGTGTGAGTGCATGAGTGTAGACCCTTCATCATTCTAAAAGATCAAAACTAGGAGACACTTAGGTTTTTCAGTCTGGTCTATTCTGGTACAAACTTTACGATCCTTCCTTTGCCGAGGGCACCTCTTCTTCTTCCTGCTCCTGTTGTTTCTTAGGGCAGTCTGAAGACCAATATCCTTTCTCATGACAATGATAACAGGTATCCTGACATTTGTCTCTTTTGACACTGGTCTTGCTTTTTTGACGGTCTGGACATTTTGTAGCCCAATGCCCTTTCTTCTGACATATATAGCAAGTATCTTGACTTTTATTTCGAAAAGAAGGTGAGTAGTCCGTCGGCTTGTCTGAAGAAAACTTTCGTATGACACCTCGCAAAGCTCTGATCAGAAGTTCAGTCTGTGTGGCTCTTCAATCGTGCTGGTAGGCTTGAGAGTGAAATGAATACTGAGAGGGAAGGCACTAGCCCTTTATATATGCACACTGGTCTGACATGAATATTCTGGTACAATATTCGTTTCAAGTGTAGTCATTTGACATTTTGCAGTCAAGATGAAACGATTGCATCATTTCGTGAAGAAAGGAGAAGAAAGTAAGAGACAGAAAATTGACTTATCGCCTCGCACAGTAGCTGATGTCTTGGCTCAAATTCATGCCAGCGATTTGAAGATGACATGAGTGAACCAGAATCCAGACCCAGAGAGTTTACACCAAGCCAAAGTCCGCCATCACCACCAGTAAACCCTGAAAAGGATTACCACATTCGAGAGATGGACAAACGCTCGTCTAGAAAATTTAGAACCACGGCCTACACGTACACGGTGAAGTTTAAAGACTTCAAGTCCGACGTACCGCTGAAGAAAGCAGAAGAGTTCATAACCGATTTGTGGGATTCTTTGTTAACCACACTGAAACAGCAATGTCAAGCCAAAGAAGACGATCGCTTGAGACTTTCCATTCATCACGACAGTTTGAAGTCCTCCGTTTGGATCGAGTTTGGCAGCCCGGCAGAATTGACACCTTCCAAAGTCATGGACAAGATTCAACAGGTGCAACAATCCAACGACAAGTTTCACATCACCGATGGCATATTGACACTGTTCATGACCCACGTGTCTCTTCCCCAAGGGACCGGACAACGCAAAAAGGCGTTATTGGTGAACGACCTTCGTAGCATCAAGCGCAGCCTCGATCAATTTGACAACCCTCAAGACAAGATGTGTTTAGCCCGTGCCATCATGGTGGGACGAACATATGCCGACAAAAACGACACGGTAGAATGGAAAAGAGACTGGGAGAACATTCGAAACTCTAACCGAACCAAACAATGAAAAGAAGCAGAACTCCTGTTACAGCAAGCGGGGATATCCAAAGACACACCCTGTGGCATTCCTGAAATGCAAACATTGCAAGAAGTCTTAGCTCCACGCTACACCTTGAAAGTACACCCTCAAGAAGTGTGCTGACCTCTGTTGTTTCGAGGCAAAAATTTCAAAGACGGAAAATGCATTCACGTCTATCATCACTATGAACATTTTGATACCATTACCAGTATACCGTATTCCTGTCATACAGTTATTACCGTGAGAAATGTGACTATGGCTATAACAATCGAGAGCAACACAAGCACTGCGGATCGAAATGTGAGGGATGTTTGGCCTCTAAACCCTGTCTTGACGAAAGACGAGAACGAGTGAATTGTCAACTTTGTCAGCGCACATTTGTCAGTCCAGCCTGTTATCAACAACATTTGAAGACGCAAGGTTCACAGCGGAAAAGTGCTTGTCATCTCCTGAGATTGTGCTCTACTTGTGGATAAGGCATACGCACCAACAATGCCAAGACGCACGTATGTTCAGGAAAGAAATGATGTCACATTTGTCGAAAAATCGTGGACTTGGAATACGAATGCTACATTCAAAAACACCATTCCAAATATCAAGAGGAAGATGACCAGAAGAAAGGCAATTTCATCATTTGTATTTCGAATGCATGCAAGAGACTGGCATTCATATTCCTAATTTCTGCGTGGCTCACCGAGCGTGCAAGAAGTGCATCCAAGAGTCGGTCTTTAGTCACTGTCCTCACAACAGCAAGATTCCTGGAGGACGTGAAAAAAATCTTTCGGGGACCTAGCACGTTGGCCGATTTCGCCCAATGGATCTTAGACCCCATCGACGAGACATGGAGCCAAGAGGAAATCGAACATTACGGAGATTGTCATCGCCATGCCACGGTGATGGCTCACAATTTTTCGGGATACAATGGATAATATCTTCTCAATTACTATACGGAACAAAGTACCGAACGTCCTAAAGTGACTTTGAACGCAGCCAAAATCATTTCCATGCAAGTGGGTCAAGTGCAGTTTAAAGATTCGATGAGTTACTGGGCCATGCCTTTGAACCTCATGCCTAAAACGTTTGGAATGACAGAAATGGCCAAAGGCTATTTCCACACTTTTTCAATACCAAAGCCAATCAACACGCCGTTCTGCTCCATTTGCCTGATGATCACTACTACGACCGCGACAACATGCGCACAGAACAGCGAGAAGCTTTCTACGCTTGGTACGAGACCCACGCCTCGGACCCCTTCCACTTTCAGGAAGAAATGTTCAAATATTGTCTTTCCGACGTGGACACTTTACGGCGTTGCTGTGGAAAATTTCGAGAATTATTCATGGAGCACGGACGGAACGAGCCTTGGAAAGAAGCCTCCACCATTGCCAAAGCGTTTTCCTTAGAGTACCGCCTACGATTCATGCCCGAAAACACCCTACTTGTTATCTGACCTCAAACGACGAACTTTGTCAAATGTCAATACTCGGTCAAGCCCTACACTGGCTACATTACTTGTGCGACAAGGACGACAAATGGATCTATCACGCCCGAAACGGAGGAGGCGAAATAACCATCGGAACATATTCAGTGGATGATTGGGACTTAGAAAACCTCAAGATCGTGTATGAGTTTAACGGGTGCTTATTTCAGGGATGTCCCATCTGTTACCCTCAACGTGGCACTAGAAATCAATTTTTACAACGGACTATGGAAGACTTGTACCAGGCTACTTGTCAGCGGCGATTGAAGTTAGAACAGTAAGGATACCAAGTGGTGGAAATGTGGGAACACGAGTACGATCACCGATTGAAAAGTGATCCCGATTTTAAAAGCATCGTGGAAAGTTACAAGCTGGTGGACCCACTGAATCCGAGGGAAAGTTTGTACGCAGGACGGACGATAACACCTGTTTGCTGTACCAAGCTGACGAGGAGAAACGAGAAGAAATCAAATACATGGACATGTGTTCTCTGTATCCTTACGTGCAAATATTGTCGCTTTCCAGCAGGGCACCAGCAACTGCTGACGGAAAACATTCGACAATACGAAGGATTGATCAAATGTAAAGTCTTACCTCCCACGAATTTGTACCATCCCGTGTTACCTCACCATTGCCAAGGAAAACTGATGTTTCCCTTGTGCCGTACTTGTGGCGAAACGTGCAACCAAGACCAACCTTGTCAGCACACCCAGGAAGAACGCGCCTTGACAGGAACGTGGGTCAGCGTGGAATTGTTCAAAGCTCTGCACCTGTGATACCAACTGTTAGAAGTGTACGAAATTTACCACTTTCCCAAAACTGATCAGTACCACAGGGCGACGAGACGCAGAAAGGCATTTTCGCAGACTACATGGATGAATTTTTGAAAGTGAAACAAGAAGCCAGCGGCTACCCTTCCTGGTGCCACACTCCAGAAGATCAAAAGAAAAAATTCAAAGAGAAATACTTGGAGCAGGAAGGCATCACTTTAGACCACGTGGTGAGAAACGAAGGAAGGCGATCGTTTGCCAAAGTGATGTTAAATTGTTCGTGGGGCAAAATGGCACAATGACCGTCTTTACCCAAGACGGAGTAATTGACAGAACCTTCCCGCTATTTTCAGATGATTCACGACAAAAAGCAAAAACATGAAACACGTGGACGTCGTTCGTGAGGACTTGATCTTAGTCAATTACGAAGAACTGGATTTTGTAGAAACCGATAAATTTGGAAATGTCATCATTGCGGCCTACGTGACAGCCCATGCTCGCTTAAAACTGTACGAAGCTTTAGAACTGTTAGGAGATCGTGTGATGTATTTTGACACGAACAGTTGCATCTACATCGATCGACTAGGTCAACGTCACCCTGACATCGAAGGAGACTGTTTAGGAGCCTGGACGGACGAGCATCCCGACGACAAGATTCTAAGTTTTGCAAGTGGCGGTCCCAACTATTACGGCTACAAATACCGTGATCCACTAAGAGAAATGCACACAGAATGTAAAGTGAAAGGACTGACTCTCAATTATCGCACCAGTCGAGTGGTGAACTTTGGCGTATTAAAAGAAGCCTTGCAGTCTGGGCAGGATGGATATTTTAAAATGACCTCCTACGGACCGAACAAGATTGTACGTTTACCCGCACACCAAATCGTCAGTCGACCCTTAGAAAAAGTCTATCAAATCGTGTACCAGAAGCGCGTTCAGCTTCCCAACCACTTCACTTTACCGTACGGTCACGTCGATATTGGTCAGCATACAAAAGGGGACAACGTCCAAGACCGATAGTTCATTGTAATTACCAACACCAAGCGAGAAAGATGAATGCTAACAAACAAAACATATCATTCAAGTTCGATGATGCTCAAGTGGAGTGCGATGCTGTGCCATGCGATGGCAGGGATGCCGTACGCTGTGACCTCAGCGATTCAGTATCACATCATGGGAACTTTCCTATGGCTACTACTACCACTACACCTACAATGGAAAGTGATGCTGTGTGTGTGAAACCTGACGAATGCGAAAGCGATGCCACTCGTCATCGTACATCTTTTCACTTTACTGGTTTTCATGGTGTATGTCATCATGAAACCATGCGACTACCACCCTACGGATCTCATCCAAAACTGAGCAAACTCCTGCAGATTTCACCGTACCCTCATCGAAATGAACCTGTGAAAGATGAATATTCGTTCCCTGCGCGTTTGCCTGAATACTGCGACTTTGAAAGTCGATTCCAAACCTTCCGAGAAAAATGGCCAAAATATCTGGGAGGACCTACCCCCGAAGAATTAGCTAGAGCCTGAATTATCTACTTGGGCGAAGGGGATAAAGTCAAGTTCTTCAGTTGTGGTGTGTCACTTTACGAGTGGGAACAGAAAGATTGCGCTTACTTGGAACATGCTCGATGGTCTCTTCACTGTCACTACCTACCTTTAGTTGGGCGACCTCAGTAAACTCCGAATCATTTCTCCATTTTTAAACAATGCTCTTTTCCAAAGTAAACGAAGACAGATTATAGGAGGACACTACTTCAGTCACAAATATAAACGAGGCTATTGGCCACGACCCAGTGATTCATGAATGGATACTTTACAAGAGAACAGTCCTGGTTTGCCTGTGGAGTTGAGAGAACGCATTTGCCGAGAGTTGGTCAAATTACAAGTGAAACGCAACGAACTATTGCATCCGTTACGTCACCGATCTTTGAACCACTGATACCTGAATGCTATAAGAGGACTGATTCTGATGAAAGTGTTCCAGTGGTCAGACATTGATCAACTACTCGTGGGCGAGAAGGATTGGTTTGTTACTGATTGTATGTACTACAAGGTAGACTTACTGCAACGAATTACAGAAGAAGAGTTAGAGGATTATAAAAATCTTTTACACAACGTAAACTTCCAGAGGAAACTTCTGAACGGTGTGTGATGTGCAAGTTAGTGACTAAGAAATTTAGATTTGCCTCTGGAGTACGATCATCTCTGTGCAGAAAGTACACTTATTGCCTCTGACAAAAAGAGGTATAAAAACTGGCTACCATGCCACGACCTTTATCATTTGTGTTACAACAGATTCCGTGGAAGGACATCAATAAAAATATTCAAATAGTGGAGGATTAACATCGCATTTTACGAGGTCTGTCTCCACTGTATTGGGGTCGACGTGTGGTGTGTGGCTTAGTGACTTGCTTTCTGGGATTTCGTTTACCAGACGATTCTTTGTGGACTCTTTACGAACAGTACATACCACTCCAAACATGAAAGTGATCCCTTTGCGCTTTCATCTCGATACTTTTCGACCTCTGCATGAAAACAAGATTCGTCAACTTTTAGGCACTGAAGATGTGTACGACGATGTGTGTGTAGCTTGTGACTTACACCCTCACTGGAAAGATGTACGTGACTGGAAAAGTTGGGGTTTCGAGGCTGGGACAAACGAAGAGGTACACTATGCCCAAGATTTGTTATCCTGACTTCAAACGTTCAGAATCCATGTACTTAACCATTTGGCTTTTATGTAGTTTTATCTTTCGTGTAGTTCATATTTTTAAGATTGCAATAAACGTGTCATGAAAAAAGTATAAAAACTCTTTTCTTGTCTGTTCGTGTCCAAAGTGACATTCCCTACACTACTATGACTACCTCTGCTGTCTCTGCTCCCTCTTCCTCCACTTTCAAAGTTATCGACGAAAACTTAGATCGTGCCAGTTGGGAGGCCTTGCATCTTCGGCATCCCTTTAACATGTTAATTGCCGGACCTAGCGGTTCAGGCAAAACTGAATTTGTCAAACGTTTGATCAAACGTAAACATCATTTAACCGATCGTTACCCTCAACGAATCGTGTGGTGTTGCAAAGAGTGGCAATCGGCGTACAGAATTCTGAAAGAAAGACAACGTCATTTCATCGTGTTTGTGGAAGGCATTCCTGGCGAAGACGACGGGATTGTATCTAACCCCAGTCAAACACATCTGGTCATCTTCGACGTCATGTTAGGAGAAGATGAAGAAGAAATTAAACTGTGGTTCACGCGCAAAGGGCATCATCGTAATGCCAGTGTCATTTACATCACCCAAAATTTGTTTGAACAAAGTGAAACCCATCGCACCATCAGTCTCAATGCTCATTGCTTGGTCTTGTTTAAAAATCCTAGAGAGAAATTACAAGTGCAAGCCTTAGCCAAGTCTTGTTAAGTTGACGATGTGGACGTGTACACGACAGGCCCTCCGTCTTGGCACCAGTGGTGAAACAGATGGGTACAAAATCGCAAATAATCGGGGCTGGTGGGTTTTAAATCCAAGAGTAAATAGGCGTGTGGGGTTTGAGTGGCATCGTCGTACGCATGAGTAGCCAAGGCGTTCCTAAGAAAAAAAAACGATTAGCCAAGATTCGACGTCACCCCGAGAAAAGATACGCACGTCCAAATAAAAGGAGAAGCCACCAAATGGGAGGATTTTTCTTTTTAATGGATAAGTTAGTAAATGATTTCGCCAAAAAGTTAGATGACAAGCTCCAAAACAAATAGGATAAAAGGACGCATGTCGAGTCATGGACGTTGTGTATTTTGTGCACCAAAGATGTCCCTTCATCGTCGTTCTCCTGTCCAAAAAGGAAAAGCAAAAGGACAGTCTCGTCATCCGAAAAAGCGCTTAGCCAAGCATCATCGTCACCCCCCAAAAACACGCAGTCGTTCAAAGAAAAGGAGAAACCACCAAAGAGGAGGATTCTTTGGCGATTCTGGAAAACAAATCGTCACCCTTTTGACGAAGCGATAGTCCATAAAAGGATAAAAGGCCGTATACCAAATCATCGACGTTAGTGCATTTTTGGTGTGTACTCCGGAACCAACCAACCAACAAACAAACAAAGATGTCACCCCAAAAAGACATCCTTCTTCTACCCCCAAAGGAAGAAAAGGAAAGGACTGCCTCCTCGTTTAGTCAAACATTGGGACATGTTGCCCGTCCTGTCCAAAGCTTCCAAAACTTCTACACCCATGCAAAAGCAACTCATTCAAACCGCCACCAAAGACGTCATCGATATTGTGAGCGAATATTGTCTGAATGTCTTGAAAGGAACGATACCTTTGTCTAAACATCAGAAAGAATGGTTAGAAAAACATCGACACGTTCTTCGCCAAATGGTTCAAAAGAAAATACCCATTCGTCAAAAGAAAAAGATGTTGGTACAACGCGGAGGAATTATCCCCCTGTTAGCAATAATGGGACCTGCGTTGGGTATGTTGTGCTTGAAAAAATGTGTCTGTCGTTTGTTTTCAAAAATGTTATCATTATAAATGCTCTGTGACTTCTCTCTATCCCTCACCATGACATTAGCTGTCATAGCGATACGACCCAACAAAAACCCCGTAGGGATGTTTTCTATCGCGTCCGCGTTTGAGCCATATAAAGCGGAGCAGTCTTCAGTCTGGCCATCCATTGTTGACTCATCAACAAACGAAGATGCTTTCAAGACTAACCAAGCTGAACGAAGCTTACGTGAATTTACATTGTGTCAAGCAAAACCTGATACCTAAACCTGAAGAGATAGAGAATGTCAGGATGTTGAAGGTGACCGAATACCTGATAGAAGAGGTCTTCAGAGAAGAAATCAAGAAAGAACAAGAAGATTGGACAGAGAAGTAGAGACATCAGAAGCAGCAGAGAGAACAGCCGCAGCAGCAGCAACAGCAGCAGGAACCAGACAGAGGTTTTGTCGGCTGTCATGTAGGCCCGAAAGAGTTCTTCTCTTTCCGAAGAAGCAGACCCTATCCTGTGGGAAAGCCTGCAGCCAGATGGGGACGCAATCTTAGACATTAAAAGACTGCCATCACTCCCCGTCCACAGAACAGCCCTTTACAGGGCTACCGCAACGCTCTAGAAAAGACATACTAATTCAATTGCCAAAACAAATTTGTGAGTTTGTATGATTAAAAGAAATAGACGTGTGTCTATGAGCACTTCGTTTCTCTGTATTGTTCGATAGTGTATCACTGTGTTGGTAAGTACAAAAGTCAACGTGAGTATTTCTTTTAGGTCCGCGCGTTTCGTGTGATGGTAATAGTGGTATGGTAAGTTTTTGTGTCGGGGGATGTTTTCCTTCACGTTCGTGCTCCAGGAATATAAAACGGAGCGATCGTCAGTCTGGATACCCATCGTTGATTCCTCAACAGTAACATAATGAGCAATAGAATTGCCAGATTGTTGGAGGTCCAGATGCACCTGGGGTATGCCAGGCGAAGTTTAGATGAGCTGACCATGGAGACCATAGTGGAAGCTGCCAGGCTTGAAAAGGAGAAAGAGAAGAAAAAGATAAAAGAAGAAGTGGGAAAGAAAAGAGGGATCCTGCCTCACCTCATGCTTAGATCTGTTTGTGAGGTGAAACCTGAGGTGAGGATGCCTCCACAACCCTTAGCAGCACCACAACAACGTCAGCCACAGCCAGCAGAGCCGCAGAGACCCCATTATCATCCCCGGCTACAAAATGGAAGAAGACAGAGGGAAGTCTTCACCATCCATGAAAGTGAAGACTGGGAGAGTGAAGCCAGTCAACCCCTCTCTGTGCTACTAGCCACAACGTTAAATTGAGAGCAGAACTAGAGCAGACGTTGCGTGTGTGGGGACAGACCTGGGAGGTGCACCATTAGCACGTGCAACTGGACTTCAAAGAAAAACAGCCCTTCTCAGTGCTAACCAGATCTCTAGAAAAGAGACACTATTCAAGTTGCCAGTTTGTGTGAATGTAGAGTAATGTGACTATAAACACTCACTCCTTTACTGATGTGTGTGATTTTGCTGTGCGCACGTAACTGTGTGGATAGCAGAGTGTGCGTTTGTGTGGTTAGTAGATATGTTGTGGTTTTTCTTCTCTTCTCGTCTGTGTGGATAGTAGAGTATTTGTTATTCTTCTCTTCCCGTCTGTGTGGATAGTAGAGTGTGTGTTTGAGTGGATAGTAGAGTGTGTGTTTTATACGTTCGCATATGTTTGGGTGGATAGTAGATATGGTCTGTTTATTTTTTCTTCTCTTCCTGTCTGTGTGGACAGTAGAGTGTGTTTGTGTGGATAGTAGAGAGTGTGTTTATGCATTCGCGTACGTTTGTGTGGATAGCAGATATGGTGTGTGTTTTTCTTCTCTTCCCTTCTGTATGGATAGTAGATATGGTGTTTAATTTTTCTTCTCCTCCCTTCTGTGTGGATAGTATATAATATGTGAAGTAAGTGTAAGAGATATTTTCGTTCACGTCGGTGCTTCACGTATAAAAAGCGGAGCAGTCATCAGTCTGGCTACATTTTTTCCTTCAACAGGTGCTAGGTCTCATGCTGGTCTATACCTGGAGCACAAGAAAATCTGTAAGATTCTCAGTTAGAGGAAAAAAAAGTAATCGCCAATTCTCTATTCCTTCAATATAATCCTACTAACAAAATCTCCACAAAACAGGTACTAGGAACCATACTAGTATACACCTGGACAGAATCCTAGCAAGTTTTCGTGCACTTGAAAACCTCTACATAGGTTTTCCGTTATAGGAGATTCTCCTATCTACTAATCTAATCTACATTTTACTACCCCAACCCCTTAGGGAAATAACTTACAATTTAAAATTAAAAACTAAAACTAAACCTAACAAAAATGTTTCAACAATGGAATGCAAACAAATTGGCCTTCAACAATAGGAAAAACAATGTCAGGAAACTAAACAAACTCATACAAATGACCCCTACCAATCAGCAAACAACTTCCCGACTAATAACAATATTTCCCCGTTGGTAACAGGACAGCTGAATGCCAGTGAAAACTTAGGGGTCAAACAAGTTACACCTGTAACCCTAAACTTTAAAACCAGTAACCCAACTAATTTGACACCAGCGGAACAAAAACGTAAGTACCTTGCACACTCCCCAATTTCATTTAAGGACCCCAACAAGACTACTGAGTCAGAGGGGAACCTGGACGAAACCATCCTCACGTTCTATGTGGAAACTGGAACTATCCACAAAACTTTGCAATCGCAAACATATGCAACATTGATGGAATCGCCCCCCCCCAAAAAAAATACCGATTGGATATATTTTAAATAAAACACAAAGAACCAACTCTACACCACCCGAAAAGCAACCTAGAGAAAATAACATAACTCCCCAAGGAAATGCACCCTCTACAACTAACTCGACCACAGACCCCCAACCATTAAACGCAACCACAACTTCAACCATAAAACCAAATAAACAGGAAGCACAAAAGAAAAAAAAAAAGACAAAAAGAAAAAACGATAATACATAACAGTCAAATACCTGGCCCATCAGGAATATCCTCGGGTGGCCCTTCAAACAATCACCGAAAAACAGGAAAAAATCCATACACCTAACTACCCCCCCCCCCCAGGTTAAAAACAATGAAAAGATCACATACATAGGAAAGGAAAAACTTCCCATGAAAACAACAAGTGACAAAAATCAAACTAGAATCAACGACATAGGTCAAGACAAAAACCAATCCATAACAAACCAAACTTGGCCCAAAAATGTAGTACAAAACAAAACAAAAACTCCTAACCACGTAAACAGGCCTAGATCCAACAAAACAAATACCCACCAAATAAATAAACCAAATTATTATATGCCCATTTTTTTCTCCGTTAACTTTACATTGTCAGAATCGTGCAATATTTTGCGATACTTAACTCGCGCGCTGAATTCATACTGATTTCACGCGAATAAAGGAAATACTTTCTATTGTAAACAAACAATTTGTTTCTGAATGAACTAAAGCAGATGTTTAGTGGACTGCCACATACCAGCTGCATTGACACATTGCGCGCTAACGTTTTTGATACAATGTTTCAGATTTTGGCTAGCTATAGACGCCAGACAGGGTCCTTACAAATAACATGCAAGTTACAAGACATAAACTGTCTTCTTTAGCTGGTAATAAAAATGGCAAAAATATACTTACAGTTTTACATCCTGAATGTCCACACAATGTACTTTCTTAGTTCTGCAAATCCGAATTACATGAGCCATGTCATGGGTTCTCAAGCTTGATTACACATTTCAAAATTGTACTGTAATTTCGACTATATTCCAAGTGCAATTACATCCTCCTTACTGCACTCAAAATGAAATAAACATTAAATTCCACAGCGTCTTTTCGATAATCGCAATTGAAAGACTTCATATTTTTCCCACATTATGATCTGAATCATTCAATGACAGAACAGAAACACGCATGTCGATGTCAACACACTTCTGCCTCGCTGCTTCAATACGATGTATTTCATGTAGAATTGGCACATTACTTCATGTAAATAAATCCAGTCCATAATCACGTAATTTCGTCGAATCGACAAAATACCAAAATCAATTCATTCCAGATAAATGGAAAAGTTGTTGCAATTGTCATTCATTCACAATAAGGCTCCAAATTTCAATTTTAAGTAGACCATAACGCCATTTTCTTTCGAAACTTGCGTGTAGCGCGCGACCAACTTCAAATTTATCTGGGCGGAGTTACGTAAGCATTAATAATGTTGTTGTGTAATGATGAATCTGTGCTTGTGTATTTAGTTTGGAATACGGCATACATTCAGTTACTTTGTTTCTTGCAGTGTATTTTTGTTTATATATTTAAGCCTTGGGTAGAATAAGTAAATGAGCATATAATATAAAGGTTACTGCATTTGTATGGGAAAATATGAACTCGTTTTGTCGGATGGATATACTGCACTCCCAAGGTCGTGCAGTATCCACATCCGAAAAACTCGTTCATATTTTCCCATACAAATGCAGTAACCTATAAATACCACTCCCCAGAGCACACGCTGTATATAAGCAGCACAAACAGCCAGCTCTATTATCTTTCATACAATAGCATAACAGGGGCCCTACTACGAGCTCACCAAGGACAATTTAAGTCAATAAGACCGCAAACCAACTACTTAATCGTACAGTGCAGTACACTAAGCCAAGTAGAAAAGTATCTACAACTTGAACAAATTGGACACATCAAGATCAAAGTAGAAAGACACCATAAATGCCAAAAGAAGACAACTCCAACACCTGCCCAAACCAAATCCCACGCAGATCCATTAATTAGGAACACAACCAAAGCCAACAAAGAACACAACAGTCCACCGCCAATAAAACACTTGAAAGCAGTATTAACACTAAAAGACAGCAACAAGGATATAAGTCATGAATCTTTAACCAAAAAACTAAAAGAAACGGGAACCAATATTGAGAAAGCATTCAGAATTAAAAATCGGAAAGGACAAATAACTTCAAAAGCAGTACTGGAGTCAAAACTACACCCCTTTAAAAAAAATAGTTAGGCCAAGCCCAAAAGGAGCATACCACCAATTAGAACCATTTGTAAACAAATCGAGGTTCTGCACCAAATGCCAACATTGGTGACACTATGCCCTCAAAATGTCGATATAAGCCTAGGTGTGCTCACTGCAAAATGCCCTAACTTCAGGAGAAAACACCAACCAAGAGCAACTGAATGCATCTATTCAATCAAGGAGAAAAAATAATTGATCTTAAGAATATCAAACAACTAACCTACACGGAAGGAAAACAGGAAATAAATGCTACTAAACCCAACCGGAGCAATTTAAAAATACAGAAGCCCAACATACAAAACTCTAATGAAGCAACTAAGGATAAAGAAATTATCGTAAAACCCAACACTAAACCCAAAACTTCAACTAAAACTACACAAACTGAACCAACACAAGAAACTACTAATCACAGACATACCAATACAGCAATCGTTACAAAAACTACCATACCCGACTATGATAACAAAAACAAATTAACATGGCAAATTTTACAAGAAATATTATAGGAAATAATCAAAATAAACACCACAAACCCACCAACAGTTGAAAATATAATCTTAATCCTACAGGAAATAATTACGAAACATCGCTAGGATAGAATCAACTCCGTGACTAAAGAAAAACATTAACCACTACACTTAGAATGGATAGTACAACCGAAAAAGACTTAACAATTTGGCAATGGAACTGCAGGGGATTAATTAACAACTCCCCAGAATTGATAATCATAATCAACAAATCAACAAATAAACCAGATATAATTTGCCTACAAGAAACACACCTAACGGGAAACACTCAACATCTACCAAAAATTCCAGGGTACTCCCCAGGCATATTCAAAAACCGCTCCTATGGGATGAAGGGAGAAGGGATAGCAACCTTCCTAATCGACACCTTACCCTACGCGGAAACATTAATAGTTCCATTAGCTATAGACTCTAACGATTTAATAGAAATGCATCGCACCCTTGTCAGCATCGGAACAACCAACATGCATGTGGTTAACATATATGATCCAGGTGGCAATAATAACAACACGAATAACATCGACACATACCGTCATATCTCCCTACAACAACCAGATAACTTTATAATCTGTGGAGATTTCAATGCCCAAAACGAACTGTGGAGAGGAAGTGGAAGGGATAATAGAGGCAGTTTGGTAGAAGCATGGACTGCTGAAGCCAACCTGGTCATCTTCAACGATGGATCAAACACCAGACTAGATCCCGATGATGGCAACCTCACGGCTATCGACCTAACCATAACTACACCCAAACTAGCACAAATAACTAACTGGTGGGCGGATCAAGAAAGCACATTAGGTAGTGATCACTTCCCCGTTATCACCACCCTACAGTTGACGGTTCAACATAATCCCATTGAAATCTCACCTAGATGGAGATATGACAACGCTGTTTGGGATAATTTTAAGAAAATCCTTGTTGCAATAAATGTCAACGAATTAGAGAACATAAATGTTAATATCTCCAATGATAGCATCATTAATGTCATCCATGAAGCAGCCAAATTAAGCATTCCAAAAACTTGGAAAACTCTAAATAAACAAACAGTACGGGGAAAAACAGTTAATCTAACCCCTAAAATAAGAGGCGCAAATAACAACCAAGATAAAGCCAACATGCTCGCCAGACACTTTTCTGATATGAGCAGTAATATAAACTACACCAAACCATTCCAGGAACACAGAGAAAAAGTGGAAACTTCACATAAACATCTCTTTAAAGACCTGGGATCCAAAGAATCAAATCTAAACAGTGAAATCACCACTTATGAATGGGAACAAGTTTTAGGGTATAAAAATGAAACATCTCCCGGTAAAGATCAAATTGGGTACATCATATATAAAAACCTGCCTGCCAACTTTACAAACATATTTATATAATTACTTAACCAAATATGGGATAGTGGGGAACTACCAGATAGCTGGAAACATGCCATTATAGTACCAATCCCTAAACCGGGTACAGATCCAAACAATATAAGCTCATGCAGACCCATCTCTCTCACTAATAACATCTGTAAACTCATGGAAGCAATATTGGCCAATAGAATAAAACACCATCTAGAAAGTAACAACCTACTTTCGGAAAATCAGTGTGGCTTTTAAAACAAGCGATCCACCACTGATTAGCTGTTAAGACTAGAAGCGGATATAAAACTAGCTTTCAACTCGAAAAGAAAAACGGATAGAAACCTAATAGCTGTTTTCCTTGACCTAGAAAAGGCATTTTACCTTGTCTGGACTAAAGGATTGATTGCCAAGCTAAACCACTTTGGAATTACTGGATGCATGTTTAACCTGATTGAAAACTTCCTCAGAGGTCGGAAAATTACAACTAAAGTAGGAAACACCTATTCAAAAGAGTACTCCTTACAAAATGGCACCCCACAAGGAAGCGTACTCAGTCCTACACTTTTCAATATCATGATCAACGACCTGGATATAAACCTCTCATCAAACAGGATAAACATCTCGCAATTTTCTCACGATGGCGTCATTTAGAGATCAGGCAACCCCGCTAGTAGCCAAGTAATCTCAGAAATCCAGCAAAGTTTCGACAACATAGGGAGATGGGCGGATAAATGGGGATTCTAAATCTCTCATGAGAAAACAACAGCAATCATTTTCACCACCAAAAGCAATAACGAGCTTAGCTACCCTAAGCTATACATTCAAAATCAGATTATTAAATATGTCAAGGCGGTAAAATTCCAAGGTATGCATTTTGACAGCCACCTTGACTGGAAACAGCACATTGAACACCTAACAAAAAATTGCAATAAAGACCTAAATTTATGAAGAAACATTAAAGGAACAACGTGGGAATCCAACCAAGAAACAATGCTAACTATCTATAGAGCACTTATAAGATCAAAATTGGACTATGGTTGTCAAGTATACAACTCAGCTAAGCAGCCATACCTGAAAAAAACTAGATACTATTCAATATAAAGCACTAGCTGTCTGTAATGGCACACTACCCTCAACCTCACTAGACGAACTCCAGGTACTAACTAGAGAACTACCATTAAGGCTGAGAAGACAAGAAATGCTACTCAGATATTCAATCCGGGTAACATCTCACCCAAATACGCATCCCACAAAAATGGCCATTAGCAAATGTCACAAAACTTTTAGTCGAAACCTAGTACCAAACATACCAGGTGGAAAACAAATCCTAGAATTGAGGAAAAACTTGTCAATTTTGGAACAAGAGGAGGGATACGCGAAACCTCCTGACCAAGCCCCTTGGGTGAACCCTTAACTAAGGATGAACACTAAAGCCACCGAATATGGAAACAAATTAAATCAGGAGCATAAACTAAAACCAAACATTACAATGGATATACTTGACACCTACTCCAGTTTCGTTAAAATATACACCGATGGATCTACAACACCAGAGCCACCCAGAACAGCAGCAGTAGTGGTAATCCCAGAACTTAACATACAAATGGGAACCAGATTACCAGACCACTGTTCAACATACACAACTGAATTCTGGGCTGTAAATGAATCATTAAACTGGGTCTTAGAAAACAACATCCCAAAAGCAGTAATCATCATCGACTCCCTTAGTGTAATAACATCAATCAAAACAAACAACACTAAATCAGGAGAAACTTTCCTTGCCAGGGATTACCACCTGCTTAAAGAATCATCCACCAAAAACCAAAGCGTAGAAATTGGGTGGATACCATCGCATATAGGAATCCCTGGCAACGAACAAACTGACAAAGTAGCCAAAAGTAAATTAGGAGACCCTAACCCAGCCCCACTAAAACATAGCATCACAGAAGCCCAAAGCTTAGTTACAACCTACATCAACAAACAACTGGCAGGAGTACTGGAATGCTACCCCCAAAGGTAGAAAATTATACTCCACCCTTAAGGAAGTAAATAGGTCCATTCAACCATCCAAAGTTAACAGCACGGACCAAAAAATCATAAATCGAATTATGATGGGCAAAACAAAACTAGCCGGCCGGCAGCTTTGGTAAATATCTAGGGCCAAAACCCTCTAACATCAAATGATATCACTGCCGTACCATAGAAGACCTCCATCATATTTTCAATGACTGCTCTAAACATTAGTTAGCTAGAAATAAATTTCAAAACGCAAAAAAGAAATTGGATCCCCAATAACATACCCAGAGTTTCTAGATAAAAACAACATGAATATGAATATTATGAATACCTATAGAAACATCATAAACTACCGAAATGAAACCGGGCTTAAAGAAAAAATCTAATCCCCCATTAACATATTCTGTCAGGCAAATAAATTGGCTCAGCCATAGGATGGACGTCTTTGATAAGTCATAAAGGGACCTGATTATTCAGCAAAGGCGTTCGTCCCCCCCCCCCTCCAATTGATGCCATACAAAAACTGAATAGCTAAACACCACTCACAAAACACACAACAAAATTAATCAGTACAAAAACCTAAAACTACAAAATGGCAAAACCATTGGATAAATGTCTTTGATATGTCAGAAAGGGACCTGACTGTTCAGCAAAGACATTTGTCCTTCCCGTATTAACGCCTTACACGTAAATGAATCACACAAACGGCTCAACCATGGGGTGGACAACTTTGATAAGACGCTGGGACCTGGTTATTCAGTGAAGGCGTATGTCCCTCCCAAAACTAAAGCCACAACCTTAACCGATCCACCACTTAAGCCAAAACTCTATTTAATATTTTTTTTAAATTACCTTCTTATACCCCTATCTCCCCTTTTCTTCTTCCGCCTCGTACACTCTCCCAGATAACCTACTAACATATTTAACCCTATCACACTAACTACTTTCAACAAAAAGATGACAGCCACCTCATTAGCATAAGGTAGATCAAACACCAGGACCAACAAGGCCCGCCTCACAAGGCGATTACGTAAACAGATCAGAGAAAACAATAAGGCCCCCAATAGCCAATTTAAGGTGGTCAGAAGTCCAATGACCATCAGACCCCGCTGCACAAGGCAGCAAAAAACTTGATCTATGTAATTAATCGGTCCCAAATAATCACAGGTCAACACACTCCAAGACCGATTGGCCCAAAAATAAAGCACACCCAGTAAGACCCCAAACAATATGGCTCTGCTGAATGACACCTCCCTTCCTGGTCTACGCCGCCTTTTCCTCGACCGGACACCAAAATCAATAAACGTGCAATGCACGCACTAATATCAAACTCGCCAATAACCAAATACGTGAGTGAGTGATGGTACTATTCCCACTCACCCCATGCTAGAACTGGACTGAAAAACATGAGTGTGTGCTGGGACTATCCCCGCTCATGAAAGCCTACCATTCAAGCAGCTTGGAACTTATTGTTCTGATGCCTGACGGTTAAATTAACAGCAATCCTTGAGTGCATAAACGCCTGGGGAATGTGGCACTAATTCCATTCCCTAAGGAATAATTAGCATCCTGCCTTGCAGGAAGTAAACAGTGGCACATGTACTTATGTACGAACGCCACTATAATCCAATCATAATAATAATAATAGTCTGGCTACAAAGCGTTGACTAGTCAACACCTTGAAAAATGAATTTGTTCAACGAATTGAAAGACAGTTGGGACTGGATGGTGGATGGAGCCTACGTGGTGGAAAGACTTGAAAACGAATGGAGGTATCCAGTTACCAAAGACTTTGTGACCAGTCAAGTCAACAGCCTCAAAGTAGCCAGGGATCTAGTGCAAGATATGATAGAGGAGGAAGTAGAGAAATTAAGAGGCTTCATCCATCCTAAATATGTGAGAGTGGGGACATTGAAGGAGGCCCTTGATAATGACATCCAAGTGAGGTGCTTTTTGCAAGACATTGCAAATTTCACCAAGTGGTCTTTTGTCCAGTGGGGGTTAGAGAAATTAAAGAAAGCTGAAGACCTGATGAGAAAGGTGATGGGAGAAGAGGTAAAGAGACCTGGGCAAAAGAGAGAAAGGAGAAGGAAAACAGAAAGAGAAAAGAGGAGTTTGACAGACTCACTCAAATCTGGCTGAAGGTACGAGAACAATTTAGATCTATGGGACATCCTGACTGGATACCAGACGATGAAAAGAAGAAGAAGAAGTAAGGAATCATACAGAAAACGAAGAGCTGGTGGAAGAACTGGAGAAAATAGAAGAAGAACCCAAAGGCCCTTTTCAGGGCCACTCATATGCTTCGAAAAGATATTTATTCAAACTTTGCCATATATGTGTATGAACCCTATCTATCTTGCCCCTATCTATCTTAGGGAGGATCTTGTCATGCTCATTCCCTTTGTCCCTATTCCTCTTTGCCCTATATTGCCAAAGGCTTTTTTCCTTCTTTGGTTTCATAGGCCCTATACATGTTTGCCTCATGTACCCTATATCACCCCCATTCACTACTTAGGTCAATCTCCCATGTACAGTTTCATTTCTAAAATTACAACGTGCCCATCTTGATCCACAAGAGTAAACGAATATATGTCAACGGATATTTATGAGCTGGAAGATACACAGGTGACGCGGGAATAATTGATATCAAATCACCTGGTTCGACTTTCGACGAACACCCAAACAGTATATAACCCTGGGGTCGTATGCCTCCTGTCCTTCTAGACTTGATTTCATAACTACCAATGATGGCGTCACAGGTTAAATTGATCTGCCTTGTTGAGGTAATTCTGTTAATGTCAGGTGCGATATGATATCCAGTCCATTAAGTTTCTGCAGGTGAAAATTGATTTTCGGGAAGATCTTGAACCGGCTAAGAACTGTTCTCAATGACGACTGTCTAATATGAACCCAATATTGTAAAGATTTAATTGCAACGACGGAGCTGAATATGGGTTCATGTTCACATGTAGAAATTTTAGAGTCGTTACCAGCAAACACCGAAATATTTTGTCGGACACCATCATTCATTGAGGTAATATCATAAGCACCTGTAGGAAGTTATACCATCCTCTAAGTATTTCCATGATCTTGTGAGAATGTAAATGTGTTGTTCGCAGGCAGATCACCAAACGGTTGTGATCGAATATTAGGCGAACGGTAATGATCTCGCAGCGACGCAAGTGCGATATCGAGTGTGCGTGATTCCCCAGCGGTAGCAGGTGTAGGAAAATTTACACTGAATTATCATTTCGTTGATAAAATTATGATCATCGAGGCAACACTTTGGGTTCTGTTTACAACAACCTGTTGCATCGCAGCATAGATTGCGCGTACCACATGCATCGTATCAATCGTTTCAGAACTCACCATCGGTGTTGTCGTATACATCATTGATATCTTCAACAAGTTCGTGTATCAACGGGCGATATGTTTTTCTGTACGTTATGTCATTGGTGAGCAATAGCTGATAAATCGATGTTGCCTCAGTAATGACTTCTGCTGCGTTGTTCTGTTACATATTTTTCCAGTCATATGGAATAAAAGCAGCAAATTTTACAACATCTTCCTCGATCCTTTTGCAACCAAACTCTTTAAATATAATAGGTTGTGGTTTCCGTGGCTTATGCTTGGATGGTGCCTTTGCCTCCGCCGCCACAATCTCCTCTTCTTGGACCTATTCATCTACAGAGTGCGCTGATAACTTTTCAATACTCTTGCTGATTAATATATCCTTCGTGAATTTAGCTATTTTACGAATTAGATACATTTCTTCTTGTGATCCTGTTAATGCTTCCATTTGTTCTACTGTTTCTTTTGTTGCCTTTTTAATATTCTCTGCACGTTCAGCAAGGTCCTCTCGTGCAGTTTGTCACCATTTTAACATGAACTTGACACTTTGAAACCTTCTATAACATACGAATCAATTGCCGTTATTCACGAGCGCTTTTACGGCGTAGTTTTTCATTCTCTTCTATGATATCACTTGCAGACACTTTATACGAGTGTTATGATTGTTAAAGTGAGTATGAGACGCGTTTGCATCCAGAAGCATACAATATTATACCCTGCAACCGGAAGTTTCGGTCAAGTCAGTGGTGAGAAATTTATACGGATTCTTAGTGATGTAAACATGTAACGAAATTCAATAACCGGATTGGTCAGCTGCATAGCATGTCCAATGGCTCTTTGCAAGACCATGAGCGTCAATACCACTAAATATCATCAACATATTACAGTTCTCACGGATTACTTTAGGCACATATGCGTATTACTGAGTCAAATAGATCACGTCAGTGTTTTTCCTCCGGACTGATTTGGTGCTCAAGCATCACATCGTCGTAAGCAAACAAGATTGTTTTCACTTGAATCCAAATCGTCAATGGTAGGTGCTTCATCATTTGTGGAACATAAATTGATGGAAGCGTTGTCACAGTTGTTAAAATATTTTTTAAACTTCAATCAATGGTAGGTGCTTCATCATTTGTGGAACATAAATTGATGTAAGCGTTGTCACAGCTGTTAAAATATTTTTAACTTCACAACAATGTGGATCATCAGGTGACTGTATAATCACGTACAAACGATTGCACTTCAACCTTTTGAAAATCATATTCAACAACATCTTTTTTCCTGATCCTGAAGGGCTAATGATCAGTGCACGAACCGAGTTTCCAAATATATAACCATGATTGGATAGATTATGTGTTGTTAGTCCTAGCAGCATCGAATAATGAAATCACACGCACGTTTGGATTAAAACAAGCTAATGCAATTCGACAAAAATCAATCAAAGCTACTCCGAAAATGATTTAAAAGCCAGCAACGATGCATCCACTCATAAACAACTTTTTGTGCGGTATATGTATGCACTTGGACAGTAAGAAGGTGTTCAACGTCGTGCTACTGACCCGGTATGATCCGTCGAATATATTTACGGTCTTATCGTTCGGGACCTATTAATGAAAGAGCAGCAAATCCTTCCAGCCGGCCGAGCATTTGTGCGAGATGAATTCCAAGTCATTCCAGCGAATACGGAACTGCCACATAGATCTATTGTGATGTACTAGTGCATCATAATCGCACTTTGGGCTTTGATGCATCGGTATACACCCATAAGATGTTTCCCGACACAGTATCATATTTGCTGTGTGCGCGAATTCACTTCTGTCTGGACGTACATTCCACTACCATGTCACGCCGGAGATCCATTTGCACAACACTGTTGAAACACCTTCTGACTTTTTAATGTTCCTGGGTCCAACTACGATTGAATACATTTTATATCACAGTCATATGTAGTCTTTGATTGTTTTACCCGAGCATTTGTCCTTTAAGTTGCCAACAACTGTTTTATTGGCGTTACTAAAAAATGGATGTTCTTTCGGATAACCGCTGATATCAAATTCGTTTACTATACTTAGTTCAACCATATCTGTGTACACATCAGCGGTAGTAATATGCATCAGCAATGAGTCAGTGTCTATATAAAACTATTAGCAGCAGAGAGGGTGGACCCTACAACTTTTTAGAGACCTTATTTTTGAAAATTAAGGGTTCCCTGAAAAAAAATATTTTTGTCTTAATAATGAAAACTTCTTTAATTGACCAGATTTTTTCACCATCTTTTCACTACGCGTATGTCATTCACCCTCTCTGCTGCTATAAATTAAACAGCCAGTATAGATATTATCAATAATGAGTATTGGAGAACCACACTCAGCTAAATTAGCTCGAGAGCGACTAGAGGCAATTAAAAAATATCTACCCGTTCGTGATTCTGTTAGGCAACAACTACAATCACGTCAGGAGTCTCAGGTGGAATTTACAGAGGGTACAGAAAAATTATTTAAACCGATTGTCGAACCAACGAAGAAAATTGTTGCAGCAACTGAGGCAACACAACAAGCTCTTGCAACATTGCCTGCTGATATTGCTGGTCGTATTCAAGCAGCTCAACCACCACCACAAGCACCACAAGCACCACCACAAGCACCACAAGCACCACCACAACCACCAAGAACCAGAACTAAGATAATAGATAAATTTACGCCTGAAGGTATTGCTGCTATCAGGGACCCAACCCAATTATTTGATATTGCCGCGTTTGGATATTATGAAAGAAAAAAATATGTAAAACAAGAACATGTTAAATCATTAAGCTCTGCCAATTGGATCAGAGATATATATCGCGTCGCTACTGATATTCCAGAAATCAGATCTAATGAAGATATTATAGATTTTAATAAATTTGATGATGCTGTACATAAACATATAAAAGAAACTGAACAAGGTAAACGATTATTACCACCACCACAATTTGAATTACCACCACCACAATTTGAATTACCATCACCGCAACAACCACTACCACAACAACAACCACTACAGCAACAACAACAAAAACGAAAAAAAAGAACGTTAAGAGAATCATTTCGTCGTCTTCTAAGGTCACCAAAAGTATCACCGGAACAAGTTGAAGAGGAAGAAGAAAAAGAATTTCAAGACGCCCCTGGCGCAACTGGAAGTGGTTTAGGAAGTGGCCTTATTACATGTCCCAATAACGTTCTCGCTGATGTCGATCGATTAGAAATTCTCATCGGAGGAAAACGAGCTGGTAATAATTCCCCAGAAATCATTAATGAAGTAGCTGATATTTGTAAACGATTATTTACAGGTGGTATCATGGATATTAATGTATATCGATCTCTCATTAATGAAATCGCCGATGATTATTATAGCGATTAAGTATGTAATTAGTGATAAAATCACTTAATAATAAAATGATCATACACAATACTCGTGGACCTACCATGGTCGGGGTAATAAACTCTCGATTACCTGTATACAGAGTAACCTACGGAGATGGACTAGGTGATGTTATTCAGGGTCTGTTTAGAAGGATAGCCCCAAAAGCAATACCAATTGCAAAGCAACTAGGAATGAAAGCTATTGATGTTGTTCGTGAAAAGGGTATAGGCGCTGTTGGTAATCTCGCTAGCAAAGCGTTTTCAGCAATTAAAGATAGACTATCACGATTAATACGCAGACCGGTCCGACCTGTGAAATTACCTAGCCTAGCACTGAAGTGATGCCCGCAAGTGTAAGTAAAATAATAAATCAAGCAGCTAATCAAAAACTAGCGGAGTTAGCTGATATCCCGATGTCGGAAAAGGAAAAAAATATAACCGCTAGTCTGATAGCAGGAAGTGGTCTTCGAGTTAGACGAAGACGATAATAATAAAGATGTTTAAGCGCATATCTGACCCCGCGTTTGACATGGACGCACCAGTTCTCAAAGATGAGTCTGTGCGCGATTATCAGTATTATTCTTATGACGCACGAATTCCAGATCAGCGTGGGAGAACTGAATTACAGGTTCAGGATACAAGTAGATATTTCTTACCCGCTGAAGCATTTATCGAAGTTGAAGGTGAAATTATAAAGACAGATAATACCGAATACGCCGCTGGGGATATAACTGGTTTTGTTAATAATGGTATTATGGCGTTATTTGACAGCGCAACGTACATGATTGACGGAAAAAATATTGAATCGATTCAGAAAGACGTTGATATTGCTACAACAATACTTGGTCTTGCGAGATACAGCGACGATTACTCAAGATCAGCTGGTCCATCAATGATGTTCTCAAAAGATACTTCTGACCACCCTGACAGTAGGCAACACAATTTAGTACAAACAGCACGTGCTACTGCATTAGATCCACAACCAGCTGGAAGGATAGACCGGCCTGCTGCTGATTTTCCGTTATTGCACAGTGTTAATTCAGAATTCAACTTAGGATTTACAGCACGTCGAGCAATGTTAAAGGGTAATAGGAAATCATTTTCTTGTGTGATTCCACTGTCACACATCTTTGGATTCTGTAGAAATGTTAGAAAAGTTATTTTTGGAGCCAAACATACGGTTGTACTTGTACGAAAAGGCGATGATAATGATGCAATGTGGCACGTTGAGGGAGTTAATGATGCTGCAACTGTAGCACTTCATGGTAAAGTAGTACTAACAAAACTTTCCCTGTGGATGCCAGTGATGACTCCAACAATATCTGAACAAGATCGGTTACTATCTTTTATGAGTCAAGGCGGTAAATCAACATTGTCATGGTTAACTATGACCACAGATGCTATCCAGAGTAATATTAATGGTTTATTTACGTGGCAAATAGCATCACAGCAAGGTGTTTCTGCACCGCGACATATATTTATTGCGCTTCAAAATACTGCACGAGTAAATAATCAAACACAAAGTAATATGATATTTGATAAACTCGGTGTTTCTGAGGTTTCATTAAGGATAAATGGACATCAAGAACCATCCGAGGATATATTATTGAATTTCGATCAAAATCATGTAGCACGTGCATATCATCGATTAATGTCGTTCATGGGTCGTGATCAAAATATTGATACTGGTTTACAAATATCGCAGCTAGATTTTACATCGCTGTATCCGATTTATTGCTTTTCACTAGAACATTTAGATTTAACCAGACAATCTGTTCTAGATATTCATTTTCGAGCTCGTGTGATTCGAGGAGTTATTGCTAATTACAGAGCAATAGCCGTTATACTCAGCGATAAATCGATGTTACTCGAAGGTGTTGGTGGACGAATGAGAGTTATTGATGCTCCAGTAGAAAACATGTAATTAGATCGCTCATAATATTATAAATGTCATATCATCACGTTAGTGTGAGTCTGACTCCTGGTCAGATTAAAAGCTGCAATCAGCATCAAAAAATAACTGTGGAATAAAAATATCGCTAAAGCGAGAACAAATGACCGGTGCAAATAAACTATCGTTGACCGAGCGTCAGTTTAAAAACTTCAATGACGCTAAAAAATCAAATAAAGGCGTCAAACTTAATCTTTCTGCGGGCGCCATCAAAGACATCGCTAAAACGGGTGGTATATTTCCACTTCTTGCAGCAATACCAGCATTAATAGCAGCTGCAGCCCCAGCTGTTGCAAAGGCTGCTGCGCTAGGTGCTGTTGGAACAGCTGCTGGAATGGCATTAAAGAAAGCAACTGGACAAGGAATCAAAAAAAAAAGGAAAGGGTCTAAGATTACCAGGAACCCCGCCTTCGTGGTACGGAAAGGGTTTAAGATTACCAGGGACCCCATACTGGTACGGAAAGGGTCTAAGATTACCAGGGACAGTTTACTAATAACACCTATGTCCAATTTTGATTTACTTAATGCTGCTAAGCAATTAAAAATAAAAAATTTCAGAGGTGTTTTTATGCGCGATCAATTACCTACCGTTGCAATGCAACATGAAACCGGTATTATTAATCTCGATCAAAATTCTGGCCCAGGCACGCACTGGGTAGGATATGCAATTGATCCACGTGGAATTATTTATTTTGATTCGTATGGATTAGCACCACCGAAAGAATTTCTTCATTACGTTAGCAATAATACTACTCCAATCTGGTATTCAACGCTACCGACACAAAAAATAACTGATCCTCCAATATGCGGCCGTGAAACCCTCGCTATGCTTGATGCTGTATCAAAATCAACAGCACCGCCTCATAAAGTCGTACACGCGTTCACTACGCTACGTCATAGCACTTAAACTGATATCAGTAAATATAATGGTAGATATTTATGGAAGATCTATTCGCAAAGATAAGGAGAAGATCGATTTATCTAAATATGCAACCATTGATTAGCTCAGAAATGAAATCGATGATTTATTAAATATAACGAGTGTGGATCAAAATGAAGTCGTCGTTTTTCAGGACAAACAAGGACGATTAAAAACGAGTAACATACAACTACTAGATGTACTTGTACGAATTCCCAACGCGGTTGTTAATAATGTCGTTACTTTCACTGATCATGGTAAAATACATGATTCCGGTAAGTCGGTTAATGATTATGTTAAGAAAACTGGTGATGTATTTACCGGTGATGTTATTATGTCAGGAAGAAAAATTACGTATCTTGGAGATCCAATCGCAGATACAGACGCAGCAACAAAAAAATACGTCGATGACCAAGAATCCAAATACGTGTCAGTGCGCGATGGTATAATGCGTGCATTTCTCGACATGAATAATAATGGTATTAATAATCTCAGAACACCAGAAACAGATTTCGACGCCGCAGCGAAGAAATACGTCGACGATAAGGAAATTCCAATAACGACTTCGTTAACGACAATTAATGATGGAATTGCTTCATTTAGAACTGAATATTTTAATCATGTACAAACATTTCTAAATTTTCGTAGAAATGTACACAGATCTATTAATGACATTTTTGGAACTCCACCAAATGTTATTATTAATCTCGCTGACATTAACACAAGACTCAACGATATCATTAGTGGTATTCCTAACATTATTCAAAAAACTAATCTCGTTAAAATTCCTCACAAGCAGATCATTAATATCGTGTACACAGTCGCATCAGGAAAAGCAACATGGACACCGGAAAATAACACTTTTAAACACACTGCAGAGGTTACTGGTGTATACAGATTATCTGTATTTAGTAGTGCAAAATTTAGTATATTTACCACATTTCCATGGCGTCATTCAACCGATGATTTTTCTGAAATTGTGTCTATAGTGTTAAATAAAGATACTGAAGAAACGTTTATGTTAATAGCGAATGATAAAAAGTTAACCGCAGCGACTTATTGGTGGTGTATTGAGTTCATAGCCGAAACTCCTCAATTAGTTACCTAGATAAATATAATGAATCAAGAATCATTTATCGATGTTCAACGTCACAGATACACTCAAGTATGTGAGTGTCAAACTAAACTAAAAAATATCATCGACGATTACACGATAAAGGTAAAAAAATATCGTCGTCGTATGGTTGTTATTGATATAATGGTATACTCGGTTTCTGCTGTTATTGCTGGAACTGGATTATTATTATCAACAATAACGATGACAGCGCCTGCAGTTGTAACAATTATAGTTTCAACGGCAACAACATGCGCAGGTATTTTCAGTATTATCGCTAAGAAAATATCTACGTGTACGAATAATAAACTAAACGAGTACGTGATGAAATTGCACACAGCAACAGCCGCATACACTAAATTATGCTCGTATATTTCAGCGTATCTCGGTGATGGTAAAATATCCGATGAGGAGTTCGTAACGATAATGAAAACCTACGATGAAGCGTTCATAGTGGAACGCGATGTGTTCTCTAGTGACGGAAAGATGGAGAATTAAATAATAACGATAATAATAATGTCAGAGTCGCAATTACTTCAGCAGATCGTAGCTAATACAACGCCGTCAAAAACTACTATGATATCATATTTTCCGACTGCAATTCCAGCAAAGGAAATAGCATTAGCGCAATTACGAGTTTATTATAGTTGGCCTAATATTAGATCAAAACCGTTTGGTGGACAACAACCAAATAATTCACTGGTATTTGCGAATAAGAATAAACCGGATGGAACACCTGACTGGCAGGTTGTTGGAATTGCAACGGGCATTTATCAAATAGAACAGATTAATGATGAATTCCAACGCAGAATTAAATCTATCACAGGGAAAGAATCTAAAATAGCGATTACTGTTCACGAACCAACACTATCAGCGGCGATTGAAATAAATTCTCCTGATTACCTCGTAGATATTTATCAAAGTTCGATTAGATCCGTATTAGGATGGCCTGAAGTCGCACCTGTTTATAATGGAGTTTCAGAACCAAAACTAGAAGAATTTAAAACGAGTGAAGAAAAATTCATCAAAGATCCAGAATATCGAGAATATTATCCATGGATTCGTGTAATATTTGAATTTGATCCAAACAATGATATATACTACTTTACCGATTTTGATGGTAAAAGGATCCCCAAGATGAATAGATCAGCATTAAATTTGATCGCTACACCAGAGGGGGGATATCGAGAAATTGTTGATGTAGGATTTATTAAACATTTTTTAGATACTCTCAAGCCTGAATACGATAAAACGTTTAATGATTTAAGAAGTTTACTTATTTCATTATCTCAACATTATGATGATAATGTAAAACAGCAAATAATTGAGTCAATAAAACATTTAAATGGTATCTTATTCGATTTATACATCGCCAATCGAAGTATTATAATCACTGCGACTAAACTCGATGGAAATTTTTTCATAGATCCAGAATCTAGGCAATTATTTCTTGATCATTATAAAATAACAGAAAAAGATTTACAAACATTTGTTATACCAGATTTAAATAACGCTGAAATGAAGAAATCATTAAATGATCTTATTGAAGAATATTATCCGGGAGTAATTGAATCGTGGAAACAAATAGCCCCACCACCGGCTATACTAAAACACAATAACAACCCCTTTGGTGCTGGACGTCATACATCACCAGGCATTGTAAACATAGCAACAACAATTGCAATCAATCTGGTATGTGATGTTATTGAAGGTAGCTATCAGGTAGATCTTTCTAAATCTAGCCACCACAGTGGCACTGCGGAGCAAGGGTACATATTATTCAGTTTTAGCCCGATTGTCCCACCAGGCTGGTTAATTGTGGCAGAACCAATTAATCCCGTTTACCTGCGAGTTCATAATCCATTTCTGACAAGAATAAATTTCAAACTTACAGACCAAAATAATAGAATTCTGGACACGAGGAACGAATCTCTTAATATAAACCTATATGTACGCTCATAGAGCGTTTTTATTATAACAATATCCGGATGTTTATTCTTTTGTTTACATAAAATCCGTACACAATGAAATCTAGAAAGTTGTGGCTGCATATTGATTATTCCATAACATGTGCGTAAAGTTATTTTAAGACCGCTATATATTATAACTAAATCAATATCCGCTGTTACGGCCCACGCATAGACTCAGTGTTATACAGAATTATATATATTTTGGAAACTAGAAATATAAAATCTCATTTTAGACAGAAAAATGTGGTTTTTGTTAAGAATATTGTAGTTTTTAGGAATAACGATATGACTGACACATTGGTAAACACATGCTAACTTTTTCAATATGTATTTATAACAAGGTCCGATAGCTCAGTTGATAGCGTGTAGAAACTCTCATCCGGAGGGTCATAGTTCGAAACCTGAGAAAGACATATGTCTGCGGGGGCGATTTTATGCCAAAATTTATAATTTATTGGGGGCTCCAGCCACCCCCGTCTTCATAGTACACCAATCCACTACGTCAACACGTGGTGGATTCACTTTTGTGAATAACCCATTGGTTGATCGTTATGGGTTGGTGTGCTAGCGTGAAGACGGCATTTCATCATATCATCTCATCATCATCTCATCATCATATCATCTCATCAAAATATACAGCGGGGGGTGATATGAGGTCGTGACCTTGTGACTTCACTAAAGGGGTACCCCACACAGGGGCCATTCCAAAAGACACAATCGCAAACTAAAAATAAACCTAATGAGATTCCAGGTCACAAAGACCAATCAGCCTTTGAGTTCTTAGAGTTTCGGTTACGGATATCTAGGAATTCTTGTAAGGCAACAATAAACAGAATCTGATTGGTCACAAAATAAGACCTACACGTACAGACAACCCTCTGAGCCTCTAAAGTTTCGGTTACGGATATTTAGGGGTCTCTTGGGGGGTAAATGTCTAAACAAAGATTCGGAACCTCATTAGGTTTATCTGATACAACTATGGAATGGTAGACCGAATGTCACCCCGCGCTGTATATTTTTGTTTATTTTTATATTAAATATAAAAAAATAAATATATATAATGAACCAAGAAAACATCAATGATATTATTTCTGCTATTAAAAAACTAAAACATAACGGAATAAAAATATCTGATAATCTCGACCCTCAGAAAATTATGTGCGATTTTGAATTACTGCAACAAAGAAAATTTGATAATAAATATACACTATCTTCAAACTACAGATTCATAAAATTAATTTATCAATCTATGCTTGAATCACTAGCTATGGTAAACGACAATCAGATAAAGCTATTTGCACCTCTTGCACGTTCTATCGAAAATATTAAATCCGAACTGTCTCACGAGTACGAAAGAAAAAAGATTGTGGATAATCGTGTAATGCAATTAAGAAAGATTATGCTATCTGATTCTGTAAAAAATGATAATGACGCTGAGAGCGGTGAAGATGGACCCCTGACAGAGTCAGTGACTGTAATTATGGCTAAACAAAATCCTTGGGAAAATTAACAGAGTCGAACTATTTGTTTTTGTAAGAAGACAGAATTAGACATATTCAAATACTATCCGCTGATTATATGTTTTTGAAAGGGCAGATTTGTATATTTTATTTGCGACAAATTGTACTGATTGTGGTAACTTTGATAAATATCTACGAGGTAATCAGGAGAATTTATTTCAATAACCGCAGATAGTGTTGGTTCGTGAACAGTAATCGCTATTTTAGATTCTTTACCTGTGATAGATTTAATTCTGCGTTGGAACTCATCATTAATCTGTTCTATTTGATAACTGCCCGTTGAAATTCCAACAACTTGCCAATCAGGTGTTCCATCTGGTTTATTTTTATTCGCGAATACCAGTGAATTATTTGGTTGTCGTCATTATAATAATAATATAATTCTAGTTGAATGATATCGTTCTATTAGCTAATTTTCTTCGCAAACGATCACGTACTTTATTTCTACGAATCATCATTGTTGCGTCGTTCATAGATTTTTTTGAGAAACCACTATCTACGCGCTCGTTGGCATTAGCAAATCTGATACCATTATTCGAGACTATTGATCCTTTATTATCGTTTATTATCTTCATCGCGGTATCGTATTGTTCGGTGCCTACAAATAATAAAATCTTTTCTTTCATGATTATATAATAACAAGAATTATTTTATGCTTTAATTTGATGATAGAATCGCTGATGATTCTTATACCAATCTGCATCATGATGGCGATTCGTCCATTTCATTATATTATTATAGAAAATGGATGAATCGCCACTTGTGATAATCTGTTTCTGTGATGTGGATTTACAACATTAATTATTAGGAAATGTGGTGAATCCACATATCATGATGTAATATAAACTCTGATGTGGAAATACAACATTATTTATTTTTATTAGGAAATGTGGTGAATCCACATATCATGTGTTGATAACATTATGGCGATTCGTCCATTTCATTATATTATTATAGAAAATGGATGAATCTGCATTTCATGATAATCTTAGATGATTTGTTAACACTGTTTGCAGATTCGTCCATTTCATTATTATTTTATTAGGAAAATGGATGAATCTGCATTTCATGATAATCTTAGATGTGTTTGCAGATTCGTCCATTTCATTATTATTTTATTAGGAAAATGGATGAATCTGCATTTCATGATATTGTTAACACTGTTTGCAGATTCGTCCATTTCATTATATGAATATAGATGAATCTGTATGATGCAACCATATTAGGAAATGTGGCGAATTCACATATCATGTATTATTTTTGATGGTTTGTTAATCATTAACGTTCCATATGTGAAACTTCAACATAGTGAATCTACCATCAACGAGCTGCTAGATACTCTTCAACCGTCGGTGGATCTTTCTTATAGGCGCCTCGTTTTAGTTTTCTGTTATTATAATATCGCATTAATACTGAATAACAACCACCGCCACATCTACAACATATCCCATTTTTGCTATGAGCTCCAAGCCCACATTTAATGCAAGGTTGTGGTCCTTTAGAATTACTTATCCTAATGTAATTTCTGTGATACGCGCAATATTCATCATAGCATCTTTTCCCGCATTTTTTATCTTTTCCCTGAGGAAGCCATTTGCAATAATATGTACCTTTCGGAAATGGCATTATTATATAATTATTTACTATTTAAAACAAAATTTAATTATTTTTAAATTGAATTAATATTTTAAAAAAGTATTTATATAAGATGTATCGAACGCAGTCAACTCGTTCTGAGATAGCAAAGAAACTGATGGATGAGTATAAAACTCTTTCTGGAAAAACTGTTAAGTATCCAAGGTCTAATCATGATCTAGATCTATTAAGAAACGAAGTTGATAAATTAAAACGAGAACAAACAGCTGCAGAACTAAAGTCTTATAAAGAATCTGAAAAGCCCACCAAGAAAACCCGCGATGTAACTGTTAGAAGATTGATGGACGAATATAAATCATTGACAGGTGAGGTAATAAAATATCCTAAATCTAACGCTGATCTGAAACGATTGCAGGATAATATTAAAAAGATTTATTTGGATAAACTAAATCTGGCTGTGGAAGTTACTCAGTCATCGTTTGATGGTTATAATAAAACATATCGTATTCGTTTTGATAAAACAAAATCGTTAAACGAAATAATCAAAGACGTTATAAAATTTATCCAACATGAAGATGGAACTGTTAAAATTATTGTTAGAATACATTTATTAATGAAACGACCAGTCGATGAAGAATTATCTGATCCATATATCGAATCGAAGCCATTTGCGATATTTAAAAATGTTAATAATATAGAAAATATCTCCAGTGGTATAATGAAAAATCTCGAAGATAATTACCGACTATTACAAGATGAACCTGATATTGACGTTGATAATCTCATCGATAAAATCGTTGATGATTATGAGGGAAAGATAGATGAGTTCACCGAAAAAGGATCAGGTTGGGTATTTAACGGTATTATTGACTTACTCGTCGATGTTCACAAATACGATCCTCTTCGTGTCGGTACGTTTGTTGAACTACCGGATATAATCAAAAAAACTCGCTGCTGTATTAATGTTATTAACGATAATGACGATAAGTGCGTCATGTGGAGTATTTTATCCGCGTTATTTCCTGCATCTGATCACGTGAACAGAATCAGTAATTATCAGCAACACGCTGATAGATTAAATCTATCTGGTATTAGTTTCCCAACATCGATGAATGAAATAACGAAGATAGAAAATCAAAATCGTGAGTTAATCCCAGACGGTATTAATGTCTATGGCATTAATAAAGATAAAATATTTCCGCTAAGAATATCTCCACTAGCTGGTCCTAAAACGATTAATTTAATGCGGTATAAAAATCATTTTAGTTATATTAAGAATTTTAACGGACTGATGAAGAATCAATACAGTAATCATCAGCACAAACTTTACTTCTGTTATAAATGTTTACACGGTTTTTCTAAAGAAAATTTATTGCAAGAGCACATCAAGTACTGCGTTTACAATCAGAAGACATCATTACCGAAAGATTAATGATAAAATATTACGTTTTGTTAATTATAAGAAGAAATTTGTTATTCCATTTACAATTACCATCGACTTTGAATCAGTTCTAAAACCGATTGATGAAATAAATACAGCTGGTTCGAGATTGACCAAGCACATTAACGAGCATGTACCTGTCGCAGTTGCGTATAGGGTTAATAATATTATAGATCCATCGCTGTCAGAGCCTCTTAGATTATATCGTCGTGGAAGCGCTCAAGAAGAAGATCCAGCAGTTTGGTTAATAAAAAATCTTTATAACGAGGCTGATAAAATCAATAAAATACTTAGTAAAGTAACTCCGATGAATTCATTAACGATGGAGCAACAGCGTAACCATGATAAAGCCACTATCTGTCATATTTGTGAAAAAGAAATTACTGAAATAAATGAACGCGTTTATGACCACTGTCATCTCACAGGTCAGTATCGTGGACTCGCGCATGATTATTGTAATTTAAAATTTCATGCCCCTGATTTTATTCCCTGCATTATACATAATTTTCGAGGCTATGATAGTCATTTTATTGTAAAAGCATTAGATCATCCTGATATTATAAAATTATGTAACGGTAGAAAGTTGAAATGTGTCCCTCATAATGTTGAGAAAATAATGTCGTTGACTATTGGACAGTTGAGATTTATCGATAGTATGCAGTTCATGTCGAGTTCGTTAGAAGTATTAGCAAAAAACTGTAATGATTTCCCATTGTTGACAGAGCATTTCAAAGACGAAACAAAATTGATGAAAGAAAAAGAATATTCCCATATGAATATACAGATAGTTTTGATAAGCTTAAGGAAACAGAAATACCTAGCAAAGATAAATTTTACTCGTCATTGAGTAATGAAAATATAACCGATGAGGAATACAATCGTGTACATAATGTTTGGAATAAATTTGGTTGTAGAACTATTGGCGAGTATTTAGATATCTATCTCGCTCAAGACGTTTTATTACTCAGCGATGTTTTCCGAAGCTTTCGTTTACTTAGCATTAATAATTATGGATTAGATCCATGTCATTATTATTCAAGTCCAGGTCTAGCATGGGATGCAGCATTTAAGATAACTAAAGCTGAGGTAGAATTAATCTCTGATGGTAACATCGATCAGTATTTATTTATAGAGAAGGCAATACGAGGTGGTATAAGCGTAATAACTAAAAAACACGCTCTCGCTAATAACAAATATTTTAAAAATTATAACCCTGATAAACCATCCTCATTTATTATTTATAAAGATGAAAACGCGTTATACTCATGGGCGATGTGTCAAGCCATGCCGACTCGTATTGTTGGTTGGGTAACAACCGATCAGTTTCTGAAATGTACAGATAATCTAACTAGAGATCTATCCGAGCATAATCTTTCATTCTTCGTTGAGGTTGATGTAGAATACCCAGAGGAACTTCACGATTTACATAACGATTACCCGTTCTTACCAGAAAAGATGATTATCCCTGATTCATTATTAACGCCAGAGCAATTACAAAATCGTGTTGGAAAACCATGTTCTATTGGGAAGCTAGTGCCTAATCTAATGAATAAACATAATTATGTACGTCATTACCGTAATCTTATTCAAGCTGTGCAGAATGGTTTAAGAGTAACTAAGATTCATCGAGTCTTGATGTTTGAACAATCTTTCTGGTTAGCTAAATATATTCAGTTTAACATTGATATGCGAACAATAGCAAAATCAGATTTTGATAAAGACTTCTATAAGCTAATGAATAATTCTGTTTTTGGAAAGACTATGGAAAATATTCGTAATCGAGTCGATATCGAAATCGTTAACAGCAAAAAACGTCTCAGTAAATTAATAGCATCAGAGAAGTTCGCTGGCACCATCCATATCGGTAAAAATCTTGTGATGGTTAAGAAATATAAAACTAATTTAGTTCTTAATAAACCCGTCTTTGTTGGTGCTTCAGTATTAGAAATATCAAAGTGGTTGATGTACAATTACAAATACAATTTCTGTAATAAAATTTGGCCTAAGTCAAATCTATTGTTCACAGATACTGACTCGTTGGTGTTTGAAATATTCGCTGATGATATTTATCAAGATATCTATGATAATAAAGACGAATTCGATTTATCAGATGTTCCTCGAGATAATCCATTTCATAATCCAACTAATAAAAAAGTGATGGGTAAGATGAAAGACGAGTTTTGTTTTAAACCGGTATTAGAATTCATTGGATTAAGATCTAAGATGTATGCCGTTAAAGTCGATGGTGGTAAGGAGTGTAAAAAAGCTAAAGGTGTAAAGAAGTGTGTTATAAAGACAGATATAACATTTAACGATTATAAGGACGTGTTATTCAACAATAAAAAACACACCGCTGAGATGGTCTCATTCAGATCTTATAAACATAAAATAAATACTGATCGCGTTACCAAGCAGGGGTTAACCAATTTCGATGATAAGCGATGGTGTAAAGATGGAGTTAACACGCTCGCGTTAGGACATTATAGATGTAACGTGTAGTTGTGCGCTTCGCGTTTTATTTGTTAAAACCCTAGTAGTATATATAAAGGCCGCTCTAAGAAATATTACTTCATTTTGAGCTGAATAAATAAGTAAGGGTATCGATTAATAATAAAGGTCTCAATTTCCATAAAAACATCTAAATTTTCCATATATTTTCATCCTGAAACATGTGGAAAAAGCTGAATTTTCATGTGATTTTGCTTAAAAAGGTGACAAAATTGGTAAAAAATAAGCTTAATTTAGCTGAAATAAGGCTTAAATCAGATAAAAAAATTAGTATACTGGCTTAAGAGCGGCCTTTTTATATACTACTCTATTTGATACGATCATGCACGCCCTAGTTGTTCATTGATTCAAAGGTTTGGAAAGTCAGAACATGACTGTTAATGTATTTCACAACTTAATAACTTAAATGTCCAAGAATCTTGTAGTGATTCAGATTTTGTTGACTCAATGCGCATGTGGTTGCTAAATAAGGGAATTAAATATGCAACGTTTCATTCTACAGTTTATGCCAACCTTGAAAGAGAGAGGATATAGTGATTTTGTTGATAGTACTGTTCATTGGAATAGCAGAATGAGAAACACTAAATTGAAACAGTCAGAACCTGTTGAATTATAAATTTATTCAAAGACTATTTAAATAACTATTTTGTATTACATTAAACTTTGACGGACGTCATTGATATTCTACTTTCACGGGACTACCTTCACGCAAAAATTGAGTGTAATTGGGCGTAAACTGTTTATTTTTAATGTTTTATCTCGTTATTATCTTCCAGTGGTATCTTATACAAAAACCAGTGGAGTCCACTAATAGTATCACGAAATTGTATCTCATCTCTTTTATTCAAATAACTAAGTATGTCTGTTTCAGTGTCCTCATTTCAAAATTCGCTTGCGGCACTAGATAAAATACTTTTCACGAAGGAGTCCGTGTAAATAACCTCAAATGGGTCATCACTGAGTACAATGAATCTTGCCAAACTGATGCCATAATCAATAAAAAAGTTAAATATATCATGCATTTCCCTATTACTTTTGAGTAGTTTTTGTTCGACAACAGTCCTATTTCTTCTTATGATGCTCCGATTCTGCATCAAGGTATATTATTTTCAAAACGAAATAATATTCATTAGTGAATGTAGAATGTAGATGCATTGTTACATAAATACCACAAAGATTTATTTAACTGATTTGCTAATGGATATCTATATCATCACAGCTAATATCATCAGAAATTTCATTTGCATAACTCTCTTCGCTCGCTTTAGATGTAGCGGGTGATTTACTCAACTTCAGGGACTCCAGTTTTATCTAGCATGCATCGTTGCTTTTCTCTTGTGAGCTTCTTTGATAAATCTTATGATGCATTCAAACGAAACAGCGTTTTAACTTTTTCTGCTACAATTTTCATGCCAGTCGTTTAGTAGATGAAGCCATTTATAGATAAATTTATAGCCATAAATTCCTTCAAAATATTAACATCAATAGCTTGAATATTATATATATATATATATATATATATATATATATATATATATATATATATATATATATATATATACACCAGGGCAATTATTCAATATAAAATATATTCTATGCTATGTTGTCATACAACATATTTCCACACTGCATTGTATTTTCCTATTATAGAAACTTTTCCTAACCACCCTATGCAGTGCTCGATGTTACGTATCTTTAATTTGCTTTGTTTGTTAGTTAGTTTTAAACAATGTTTTTTTTTTTTTTTCATTACATGCTATAATGTAACATTGTATGTTGGATGTGATCTTGTCTAAAACTGAGTTCACTTCTGCTTGACCTTAATTGGCTTTTTTATTTCATTCTGTGTAAACAACTAACACGTACCTAAAATATTTTCTATGTGTATATGTTTAAAATCAGAATTATTACTAATAGAAGCAAATATGTTTATTTGGGTCCAGGTCTAGGGCTTGGAATTTCCTTCGTGACTATTTTGTAAACATCAGGATCATTCTAGAAGGTTATTTTCCACTAGGTAATAGATTTTCTTTTTAGAAAATGCTAATTGTGACCTGAGGTAAAGTAGAGAACTATACAGTTTTGTAGCTGAGAGGATTTTACAGTCGTGCTTTAAAATCTAGCTGTTTAAAACTGTATTATATGTTGTGTGTAGTATTTCATTTTTGGGCTGGAAATTTTGTTTCTTCAAATTATTGAGTTCAAGTCATTGTTTTCTCTGGAAATACAAAGGAGCTCTGATAAAATTCTTGTATGCAGACATTCACTGGAATTTATAGCGAATTCAAACCTAGAATTATATTACTGTGATTCAAAACAAAAGACTGTTGACACATCAACACTCTATAATCTACCACAGACAAATCATCGCTTTAAGTTTTTGGATTTATTCTCGACTTCTACTGAATATTTTATCAGGAATTTCAGCTGCTAGGACTTGTGTCTGTAATTCTTTGATTATTTTGGGATTTAATTCTAAATACCGAAACTTCTTTTTTCTCATTGTCACTTTGTATTGTAGGGAAATAAATTATTTGTTGAATTTTACAGAGCTGGTTGCTTTTCACTCTTTTCTGTTACTTATTTTAAGAGCATAGACTCGTAACATCGAGCTCTGGTAGAAAAATAATGACTGGAGTATACTTTTCTCTGTAGTATAGACGCCAAGGTATTTGACAAAATTAATATTTATAAACAATGGCTCAATTCAAATATGTATCTGATCCAACATTTGACGACGGCGCGCCTATGCTGATGGAACGAAGTAAAAGAGATTTTCAGTATTATTCATACCCGGCCAGAGACCCCGATCAATTACAAATAGAATTACAAGTGCAGAACATGACTAGGTATTTTTCTTCCATGTGAGGCATTGTTGCAAGTTGAGGACAAATTTGTCCAGGACGACAATGCTAATTACGGTGCCAATGTCCAAGTGGTATTTGTCAACAACAGAATGATGACCTTGTTGAACATTGCACGTTATTCCATCGACGGAAAAGAAATCGAATCAATTCTTGACGATGTAGATCTTGCCACGACGATTCTTTGACTAGCTAGATTCAACAAGGATGATGGGAGATCGGCGGATCCAACAATGATGTTTTTCAAAGATGCATCTGATCATGCAGATAATAGACCGTATAAATTTCCACAACTTGCACAGAATTATTTATTCTAGCCGGCTACTTAACTGTCTTTGGTGGCTTATATTTAAGATTAGAAATATCATTCATATATAAGTAATGGATTCTGATCGCAGTGATAAGGTTGCGTAACTTACCGATGGGGTGTTAGACCAATTGACGGCGCATGCTAATATTGATGGTAATTTTGTTCCTATTGTCGACGAATAGCAGAGTGGTGTTACCAGACTTTCGTACATGCTCATATTTAACGATCATTTAGTACACCAGACACAGGTGTACGCAGTATATTGTAAATGCAACTGATGCTAGACCTCCAGAATGTAAAATTGTTGAAAATCTAAATATTTTTCAGACATATATTTTATAATTGTATGACAGTTGTCCCAACAAAAATGGATAATTGGCTAGATGTGTGTGTTACACCTGGGCATGATGAATCCGGATAGGTGTGCCAATCGTGCAATTGCACTACGCGATTCTATTATTATTAGAAGAGCTATGATAGACCCCCAGTGTTACCGACGTGAATAAAATAATCAAGGCGGAACAACAGCTGCGAGATGAAATCACCAAGGAAACCAAACTACACGTAAATTACAAACTCGCATGTTTGGCTACAGATACTATTTGTGAGCATGCCGCACCAACAAGTGTTGGTCTTGGTGTGGCTGAAATCGTAATCACAACAATCGTAGGTGTACTAATCGGCAATATTATTTGGGCTATATTGATAGTAAAAGGTCTCTGCAATGGTGCTAACAAATTAATTTTGATACGATTGCATTCACGAATACGTGTCTATTCAGAACTGCTTGCAGCGGAACAAAATAGTCTCAAAACGATTAGTATACTGTACTCAGTGGTAATCGATGATAAAATATTTACCATAGCCGAATTCTAGACAGTGTGCAGATGCTCCACCAGCTACTATTATATAAATTCAACGCCTGCATGGTTCTGTTCCTGTAACATTACTCCAAGAACAATCTGGAATAAATTCATCCAGATTAGGTCAGACATGGAATGCTCTCAAATATTGGCTTGATATAAAAATATCGTATATCAATCATAAAGATCTAAAGCTATAATTAATGGTATTAAGACCCTCGAACAAGAAACTCTACCGACTATGAGTCATGACAGTTGAAATAAAATCAATATCCAGTGACACATGTAAGAATCTTAAATATGAACCAAAATATATCAAAAACGTTGGTTCAGCCATTAACACTTAAATTGATACTAGTCAAAAATCGACTTTTTCAACCTGACTAATAAAACTTGGCACATTGATGTGTATAATCCACATCAATCTTGGTTTGTCTTGTTGATATTTATTTGTTATATTTTTTAATAGGTTACTCAGAAACTTTCCAACTACTATGGTCACTGAGAAACACATCTGAAATATGGCAATATGACAAATCTTCATAACAGTGAGAAATGTATTTTTTCTTGCAATTAAAACTGATCATTTATTCATTGTTTCGGTTTCTCTCCATTTTATCACAGTCTAAAATAACCATTTTCTAAAATGTGCACTGCTTTTTCCCATTAAAAACTTCATAAATGTATAAATATAACAAATATTTCATCCTTTCAGAGACCTGTTGGAAGGGGCACTAATTTCTGAGCCATGCCACCGCATATCATACTTTTGATAACATTAGTAATGACTCTACCATTATGTGAAGGTATTCTCTCTCTCTCTCTCTCTCTCTCTCTCTCTCTCTCTCTCTCTCTCTCTTGTGCACATACACACATACTCTACAAAAACTAACAGATTTTACTCATTTTAAATTCTCGTTGCAAACGGAATAGATTATGTTTCTTTTTCACGTGTTAATTGTATAATGCATGCCTACGTGCTACAAGTACATAGATAATGTAATTCGTGCATAAACACACACACACACACACACACACAAAAACACACACACATACATACATACATACATACATACATACATACATACAGTTTGGAATCATATAATATAACTTTTTTGCTCCAGGTAACCGGACCTACAAATTTCAGAACCTGGTAGCAACTACGTCCATTCAATATTTTACCTCACCTGGCTACCCAGCTTCGTATCCAAGGTAACGATTTGTGTTCAATCAATCTCCAAGGTAATGATTTGTAATCAATCAGTCTCCTGTCCAAGTTTTAAGTACAACCGTTGATTGATTGCAGTGAAAAATGGAAATTATGTCAAATGCAAAAAAATAGCGCAAGTAGTAAGTATTAGTTATCATTGTGGTCAGTAAAATTATTATTAATCCCCGAAATAAGTAAAAGTATTAGTAAATATGTTGATCATGAAAGCATTAGTAATCCTGGGGATCAGTGAGAAAACAAATCCTAATTTCAAAGCCCTGGCAAGTACTTATCGATGCAAAACAATGTTAAAATTATGCTTTATATGCTTTATTTCATCATAAATAAAACAGTGCTTTAGTGGGAATGCTTTCTAGTATCATTATAAAGATCACTTTGATTTAAAGTCAATCAATACATTCTTTTTTACAACATTTGACTTTGATTTAAAATCAGTCAGTACTTTCTTTTTTATGATATTTGACGTTGATTTAAAGTTAATCGATACTCTCTTTTTTATAACATTTGACTTTGATTTAAAGTCAATCAGTACATTCTTTTATATGACATTTGACATTTATTTAAAGTTAATCAATACTTTCTTTCTTATGACATTTCCTGAATTTCGTTTCAAAGCAAATATAATACTCATATTCTCCCTTTGTAATCCTCTTGCACCTAATCTTTCTACTACTACAACTACTACTACTACTACTACTGCTACTACTACTACTACAACTACTACTACTGCTACTACTACTATTACATCTACTACTACAACTACTACTACTACTACTACTACTACTATTACATCTACTACTACAACTACTACTACAAACAACAACTACTACTACTACTACTACTACTGCTACTGCTACTACTACTATTGTACTACTACTACTACTACTGCAACTACTACTACTACAACTACTACTACTACTACTACTAATAATAATAATAATAATAATAATAATAATAATAAATTAAATTAATTTAATTAAATTATGGATATATTTATCAGTCCATTAATTATTTAATTAGAATATTATTACCACTATGTGGTATTAAAATAACTAATAGGAAAGAGTGAGAATAAAAAACTTTGTAAAATTCAGCAAATAATTTATTTCCCTAGAAACCCAAGTGAAAATGTTAAAAGGAGCTTCCGGTATTGGGATTTAAATCCCAAGTAATCCTAGATTTACTAAGACAAGTAATAAAAACAAACGTTCTCAATAAAAACCTTAGTGATATTCCAAAATAAATCAAATTCTGGAAGTGTTAAAGTGCTTTTTGTGGCCCGTGTCGTGGTGCTGTACCAACAGTATTTTGTTGGATCACAATAATACAATCCACGAATATTGTTACTAGTCTATGCTCTTAAAATAAGTAACAGAAAAGAGTGAAGACAACAAGCTTTGAAAAATTTAACAAATATTTTATTTCCCTAGAATACAAAGTGAAAAATTAAGAAAAAAGAACTTACGGTTTTACGAATTAAATCCAAAAATAGTCCAAGAATTAAACAATAGAAGTCCTAGTAATAAAAAGTCCCGAATAAAACTGAGTTCGAGTCCCGATGAAATCCAAAATAGAAGGCGATGACGTCTGTTGTGGTTAGCGAAGTGCTGCTGTGTTAACAGTCTCTTGTTGAATCACATAAAATATTATTCCAGTTTTGAATTCTGTATAAATTCCAACGAATATCTCATCCAAGAATTTTGTCAGAGCACTTTTATATTTCCAGCGAAAATAATTACTTGAATTCAATAATTTGAAGAAAATAAATTCAACCCAAACTGGTCACAACATAATACAACTTAAGGTGTCAACTGTTTTAAGCCCAACTCAATAAACCTTTATTAAAACATCAGTTATACGACTAATTAAGATGCAAAACAGATTCCCGGACGAGGGTCAAAATGTAATTCTTCTGGAAAAAATAGAAGTTTGTTACCAATTGACATATGCTTAACATCTCGTAGTCCAGGTACGACTTTGACTCAATGATTCTTACTCTGAGAAAGATTTTAAAAATATTTTTTAAAAAAGTTGTTTACCAACACTATTATTGATTTTGGAATAAGGTCAGCAACTAGATACAATGTTTCTATTATTAGTTGCTTACGTCAATGAAATAAAAAAAAAAATTTAAAAAGTCAATCAGGTCAAACAGAACTGAACTCAATTTTTGGACAATGTAAACAATGTTACATTACAATAGCATGTAATGGAACTAAAAACTTTAAAACTAACAAACAAATCATTTAAATTAAGTATACATAACAATATATCCTTACTTAAAATGTCACTATAAATTAAATTATCTATTTCCAAAAATGTTATTTTGGATCAGTACTTTGTAATTCAAGAGAAGAATATTTTGAAATGAATAATTTGGATAAGTAAATTCCAGCCCAAGTGATTTACTGCACATTAGATTGGTTCTGCCTCAATATCTTAAAGAACGTTAAATACTTTCTCTAATAAACAAGATTATATAGTTCTCTACTTGACCTCAGTCACAATTAGCATTTAAAAAAAAAAGAAAAAAAATAATACCTAATGAACAAATTCATTCTTGAAGGTTCCAAAATTCTACAAGATAAAATCTTAGTTATAATTTGAAAGTCCATTACTAAAATTATAATAAAGAACATGGTAAACACATTGTCCTTAACTCAGGCCAAGATAACGATTTTAATAGTAAACCCATACTCATAGATAAAATATTACCTATGTATTAGTTGTTTGCAGAACTAAAATAAAAATCAATGATTCAAGTAAGGTAAGGGCGGAATGAAAATAGCACACTGTACGGGATAGATGATTCGAACAAGGATGAAACCTCTCAAAAGGGTATGGGGAAGGTTATATATTTTTGTAAAATAAAACTCAACATCAATATTGGACCTCAAGACATTAGTGTAGCACATAGACTGGGTCGATTTGATAAAAAAGCAAATAGATCGATAATTTGCCAATTCATGATGCGTATGACCAAACTGGAACTTCTACAGCAAAGGGAAACACTGAAAGTATCCGTAATCCTTGTAAGAGAGGCTAAGACGCTGGAATTAAAGGAGAAAGTAGGAAAAATAGATTTCGTAGAAAGTACATGGGTATATGACTGTAAAGTGTTCGTAAAATTACTGAACCGTAGAAAAATGAGAGTAACCATTGAAGCTGATTTAACAACTCTGGGACAAAAAACATCACTGAAATAATTTCAATATGTACGACGATTTTCTAGCAACAGATGAAACAGTTTTAGGACATGTCAGAATCGTCTTCTTGACTACATAAAAGTAGCAGCAGCAGATGTTTCTCTTTTCATCAAATGAAAGACATAAGGTACATAACTATCAAATGATATAACTATATCATCTGTTTTTGCAAGGCATGTGTATATGTATATATGTTTGTGCATGTACGTATGTCTGTATGTATGTATGTCTTATGTATATATATGTATATATATATATGCATGTTCCTTATCTGTGATCGAACCTGTCGGTGATATTCCATTTGCATCAAATCAGTCGCAAAATGGATCATAAAACTTGACATCATTGATTGCCAACAAGTACAGTTTACAAATCTTATTGAGAGTTTTTTGTGCTGCCGCAAGAAGATCAGAATAAATACCTATTCGTGAACGTAATCGTGTCTAAATTATTTTGAAAACACCACCAGAGTACACAGGTTACTACTGACTTAGCCCCAGCAATAGTTCCGACTAGTGCACCTACGATGGTTATAGTGATTGTGACTCCTAACACACCCAGAAGAACATTTATTGCCGCACCATGACTAGATATCACATAAAAGAAATCACACACGCGTTTGTATTTCATGATCAACGCTGATCTCGTAGTAATTCATCTTGCATTTATTACTACGATTTGATTATTTCATCGCGTCGCGCCAGTAACATTTAGAGTCTATTATAGTTCGTCGATTAATATTGTAATTTGTTAGCACACTTGCACGACAGGCAGATCCTGTCCAGACTCATCACGTCCATGTACAACACGAACACGCACTTCTAACCAATCAACTATTTTACTTGCATAAATGTCAAGCAATCATAAAAAAAAATCTCTGCCTGAAGAATGTTTAAGTTTTCAAGAATTTTTCATTCTTAGGGTCATTTAAAATTATACTTCTTGCACCCAAAACTGTTACATGGACAAGTGTGTCCTCTGTTACGAGTCTAGGCTCTTAAAAAAGTAACAAGAAAGAGTTAAGACAACAAGCTTTGTAAAATTTAACAAATAATTTATTTCCCTAGAAACCAAGGTAAAAATGAGAAAAAGAACTTACGATTTTACGAATCAAATCCAAAATTAATCCAAGAATTAAAAAATAGAAGTCCTGTTATTAAAACGTCCTAAATGAATCTGAGTTCGAATCCCGATGACATTCAAAATGGAGGGTGATGATGTCTGTCGTAACCTTCAAAGTATAGATGTGTCAACAGTTCCTTGTTGAATCACAGAAAATAATATTCCAGTTCTGAATTCTGAATAAATTTCAATGAATGTCTTTGTCAAAGAATTTTTTAAGAAGCAATAATATATTTCCAGGGACGAGAATCACTAATTCCATAAAATAAAATTTCAACTCAAACTGGTCACAACAAAACACCTTTAAGTGTCAATGGTTTAGAGCCCGAATGCCCAAATTCTATCCAGAAAATAGTTATACACTAATTTAAGACGCAAAACAGATTCTCGTATGACGGTCACATGGTCACCAATGCAGAAAAAAAGCTTTTTACATGCCTTACATCACGTACTCCCAGTATGGCCTTAACTAAAATCAATGGTTCTTACTCTGGGAAGGAATAAAAACAATTTTTTAAAACGTTGTTTACCAAACCGTTACTGGTTCTGAATCCAGGTCAACAACTATATACAGTGTTTTTATTATTATAACAGTCAGGTCAAACAGACCTGAATTGAATGTTCTGCAAAAATGTCAAATGCAGTAAACAAAGTTACCTTATAAATAGCATGTAATCGAATATTTTTTTAAAAAAATTAAAACTAACAAACAAATAATTAAATTAAATATACATAACACTTCCCCCCATAAAAGAAAAAGAAAGATTTATATAATAAAGCTTTCTTTTCACCATAGATTAATTATATATGAGGTTTAAAAAAATAACATAAGAAGAACTCTTGTGAATTATACAAAGTGTACATGAAATAATATTTCCATACACGGAAAAGTGCATCTGCTATTAAATTCTCTTTTCTCTTGATGTGCCTGATATCGATATTATATTTCTGTAACAATAAACTCCACCTTAATAATCTTTCATTTTTTTTTATATTTTTTTTTTCATTTTGCCGATGACAGTAAGGGGGTTGTGATCACTAAACACAACAATCGGAGAAGGAGCTGAACTAATGTAAACTTCAAAATGTTGTAATGCCAATTTCAAAGCCAAACATTCCTTCTCGATTGTGGAATAATTTCTTTGATGCTTATTTAATTTCTTAGAAAAATAGCACACTGGATGATCAACACAATTTCTATCTTCTTGAATCAATATTGCTCCAACCCCAACATCACTTGCATCAACAGATAGTTTAAATGATTGACTGAAACTTGGAGTTGTAAGAACTGGTGCACTTTTAAGTATGGCCTTATGGATTTAACTTATCAAAAGCCTCCTTATAATTTTCAGTCCAAAGAAACTTGGCTTTCTTGCTCAACAAATTTGTCAGGGGTTCAGCAGTTATGGAAAAACTGGAATAAAATTTCCGATAGTATCCAGCCATACCTAAAAATTGCATCAGTTGCCTTTTACTGATACGCACAGGGAATTGAGAGATAGCTTTGACCTTAGCATCTGTAGGTTTAACTTGTCCATGTTCCTCAATATGTCCTAGAAATGTTACACAAACACGGCAGAACTCACTTTTGGATAAATTGATTGTCAAACTTGCATCAATGAGTCTGTCAAAGAATTTCCAAATTGTTGCTAAATGTTCTTTCCAGGTGTCGTTGCAGATGATGACATCATCGTTCATTAAACGCTGAAAAGTACTTGGCGAACCTTTCATCCCAAACGGCATCACTTTATATTGATAAAGTCCAACTGGAGTCACAAATGCTGAAATCTCCTTTGCCCTTTCCGTTAGTGGAATTTGCCAAAATCCTTTCAGAAGGTCAAATTTGGTGATGTACTTTGCATTTCCAATTTTATCAATGCAGTTATCGATTCTGGGTAATGGAAATGAATCTGTTTTAGTCACGCTGTTCACTTTTCTATAATTAGTGCACATGTGGAAAGTTTTATCTGGCTTCGGAAGAATTATACATGGTGAACTCCAGTCACTTTTACTAGGCTTTATGAAATCATTTTCCTACAAATACTGAATTTTTTTTTTCAAGTATTCCTGTTTGAGAGGGTTCATCCTGTATGGGTGTTGTTTCACAGGTTTCGAAGTTACGATATCAATGTCATGATAAATTTTGTTTGTTCTCGTAGGAACATCTGGAAATAAGTGCTCATATCATATTCAAATAATAACTGTTTAAGTTCATTCCTTTCTTATTGTTGCAAATGTGAAAGTTTATGGTCCAGATTATTCACGATTTCGGAATTCCGAAGATTTCTCTCTCAAAAATCAATAGTGTCCGATTGCATTCCTTCGCTTAAATTCTCAGTGAGTGGGACAGGTACAACTAAATTAATTGCATGATTAACCTGGTTATCTCTCAAAATATACTGGTACACCTTTAATTTATTTACTTCCCAGGAGTGCTATTATTATAATTTAACACATTCGGTTTCTTCTTAACTTTGTAAAGTTCGTAATACCAAATCTGAAGCAAATTTTGATGAATGAGCAAGAGAGAATGAACTCTGTCAGCAGACTCAAAAATTCCCTCCATTGTAGTTCTGTCAAACCATAATTTCACTTTTAACTTGAATTGCTGGATTCCAAATTCAAGCATAATTAGCTGGAAAATTCCAGACATAAAATTTGACCCTTGATCAGATTGGACAGATTTGGGAAGGCCAAACTGAGTAAAAAGAAACTTGATCAAAGCTTTTATTATTGTTTTAGTTTTAATATTCCTCAAAGAAATTGCCTCTGGGGATCTTGTTGACGCACCCATTATGTTCAACAAGTATTGGCTACCTGATTTGGTCTTAGGTAAGGGACCGACACAATCTACCATTATTCTGCTAAATGGTTCGTCAAATGCAGGAATTGGTTGCAGATGAGCGTTAGGTAAACTCTGATTGGGTTTTCCTACCATTTGACAAGTATGACAAGATCTGCAGTATTTACCAACATCACTTGTGATTTTTGGCCAATAAAAGTGAGTCAAGATCTTGTGATAAGTCTTATTAATACCTAAATGACCAGCCAAAGGTGTTTCATGGGCCAGACTAAGAATTTCCTGTCTGTAAGATTTTGGAACTACAATCTGATAGTTCACTGACCACTCGGTACCTCGGGAGGTCTCCATTTTCTCATAAAAATTCAATTTTTAATGAAATAACAGACAGGTACTTCAGTGGCTTCAGTTTCACTAATGGCCCTCTGAAACTAATAGGAGATCTAATGATCTTTGTTCTGTTCGACGACAAGTGATTGTCGTTTGTCACCCTGATTAGAAAAAAGAGAATGAGTAGTTAAAAGAGGATCACTTTGATCAATACCTTTTGATTCATCCAAACAAAGAGTGAAAGTGACCTCATCAAAAGCCTGACCAATACATGTGTCAGCTAAAGGAATCTTTCCTGATCAACATCATTCTCAAGAGCTTTCTTTGCCATAGCTCTAGTAACTGCCCAAGCTGGGTATAAATCAGGAACTTATTTTTCAATAGGCTCGACTTTCTAATCCAAACAAGACTTGTCAGTTACAAGTGAATTAACCACAATCTTATCTCCAGCTAGGCAATTCCCTAGTAATAAATGAATGCCCTCAACGTGTAAAGAAAACACTATTCTGACTGTCACTGGTCCTGAGGTTAAGTCTGATGACAAATTTGCATAGTGGAGAGGAACATTAACAAAGCCGCACTCTACTCCTTGAATGAGAACACTCTCATTAGAAGACGACTTCTCAGAAAAAGGCAAAGAACCTGATAATAAAAGACTCTAAGAAGCTTCCGTGTCCCTTAAAATTTTAATAGGGATGGGATTGGCCAAACCACTCAAGACTGATATAGAACCCTTCGACATAAATGGTTCATACTTCTCCATAACAAACTCAGACTGGGGTTTGTGAGACCGTAACCTTGACCTCTTAGAAATAAGAGCATTTGGAATAGGTCTGTCTTGACCTATTCTGATGCTTATTTTGCAATTTGAAGCAATCAGAAATAACGTGTCCTTTCTTCTTGCAATAGGTACACGTAGGAAGAGACAAGGATTTTTTATCAATCTTATCAGAAGCTTGATTTCTAAAAGTTGTGCCAAACTGAGACTTAAAAGGGCTCGTATTAGACTGAAATACATCTTTACCAGAAGACTGCTGAGTGGAAGACTAGCCTACAAAAGGAACTTTATGAGCTAAAGAATACTCGTCAGCAGCACGAACAGCATTTTCCAAGGTTTCGATCTTATGCTCGTCAAGATAAGTCTTAATGTCACAATGGACTCAGTTCATGAACTCTTCAAGTAATACAAGTTGTCTAAGACTTTCATAATCTTGATCAACTTTCTTGGCTAAACACCATCTGTCAAATAACTGCTCTTTTTCTCCTGCAAATTCGACATAAGTTTGTCCAGCGTCATTTTTATAGTTCCTGAATTTTTGCCGATATGCCTCAGGGGCTAACTCATAACCCTTTAAGATGCATTCCTTAACCAGATCATAGTCCGCACTTTGCTGTACTGACAGGGATGCATAGATATCTCGGGCTTTGCCAAAAGTGCACACTGTAATAATTGAGTCCAATGATCCCTTGACCATTTCAAAATTTCAGCAACTTTTTCAAACTAAGGAAAATATATGTCTACATCTTTTTCTCAAAAATAGGATACTAACCCAAAATCTTGTAATATCAAAACTTGAATTGGGATTTTAAAAAACTAGGGGAATTTAAATTTCAAAAAACAAAGTTTTCTGAAATATTTTAGCCAAAATTCATATATTCCAAGGACGAGCCCCTAATTTTCTTGTTACGAGTCTAGGCTCTTACAAAAAGTAACAAGAAAAGAGTTAGGACAGCAAACTTTGTAAAATTTAACAAATAATTTATTTTCCTAGAAAACCAAGGTAAAAATGAATAAAAGAACTTATTATTTTACGAATCAAATCCAAAATTAATCCAAGAATTAAAATAATAGAAGACCTATTATTAAAACGTCCTAAATGAATCTGAGTTCGAATCCCGATGACATTCAAAACGGAGGGCGATGACGTCTGTCGTAACCTTCAAAGAATAGATGTGTCAACAGTTCCTTGTTGAATCACAGAAAATAATGTTCCAGTTTTGAATTCTGAATAAATTTCAATGAATGTCTTTGTCCAAAAATTTTTTAAGAAGCACTAATATATTTCCAGGGACGATAATCACTAATTCCATAAAATAAAATTTCAACTCAAACTGGTCACAACAAAACACCTTTAAGTGTCAATGGTTTAGAGCCCGAATGCCCAAATTTTATCCAGAAAACAGTTATACACTAATTTAAGACGCAAAACAGATTCTCGTATGACGGTCACATGATCACCCTTCCAGAACAAAATAGAAGCTTTTTACATGCCTTACATCACGTAATCCTAGTATGGCCTTAACTAAAATCAGTGGTTCTTATTTTGGGAAGGAATACAAAAAAAATTGTAAAAAGTTGTTTACCAAACCCTTACTGGTTCTGAATCAAGGTCAGCAACTATATACAGTGTTTTCTATTATTAGGACAATCAGGTCAAACAGAACTGAACTGAATTTTCTGGAAAATGTCAAATCCAGTAAACAAAGTTACCTTATAATAGCACGTAATAGAATAAAAACAAATTTAAAACTAACAAACAAATAATTAAATTAAATATATATAACATCTTGTTGAATAATAGTCGAGATCTTTATTGTCTTAATTGAATAGTGTTCGTGCGAAATATAACCGTGGCGGATTCAGTGGAGAATTCCACATTCTCGTTGTAGAAACAATTCCTTAGTGTTTTCGCATCTTCTGCTGCAGTCAAAGATTGAGCTCTGATCCAAACTGATCTCCATCTGGAAGTTGTACATCACGGTGATTGCAAACTGATCTCCAGTTGGAAGTTGTACATCACGGTAATCCCAAAAGTCGATTCCTATCTGCCCATTAACAACATTATATTTGAGTGTATATGTGGGTCTAGTAACACCATTATGAAACAGATATTCACTGACACGTGGAACAATATCACAATCTATCCTGGCATCCTTTGTTAGATCATCAATCACGTTGTCGGTAAATTCCGGAACATCATAACCGCGGTCTGAATCCATCGCGTATAATAAATCTACTCTTAAACACTAACTCCAAAGTCGGTTAAATGCCAGTTCGGATATACATTAATTTTTTCAAGCTGAATTTCATCTCCTGCGACGAATGATGTTGATACTGCAAATGTGAAAAATTCGATATTAGTGTTGGGTTTATTAATATGTGATATTTATGGCATCGTACAATGATACTGCTGATTATTTATTAACATCGCTGTTGGACCTCACCCACCATAATTACCCTACCCACCCACCATAACCCTACCCTAACCCTGACCCCACCCACCATAATTACCCCATCCACCCACCATAACCCTACCCTAACCCTGACCCCACCCAACATAATTACCGGCCATGATATGCAAGGACGATCCGGATTCGCACCGTTAAGATATGACGTTTATATGTTTGAAAACTATTTGCAAGAGAACCGAATACAAGCGGACTATTTGCTAAGGATACGTCAGTTTTCCCTCTCCTTCTTTGATTAATATTTCCGTAATTAGGCTAAATGAAGTAACTATTTGTGGTGGTGGGGACACATCTACAATCTGTTCATCCAAGTATTGTTTCATCCCACCATTACCAGTATGGACGCAGTCTAGTCTTTAATAAATGCAACTGACACACCAGCCTCTCCGTTGTCAGTGACTTCAGACAGGTTCTTGACGACAGTGCCTAGTAACCTCAAAACAACATTTGATATTTCTAATTTTCCAGTTCCATCTTGAAAAATCACAGGCTCAACCTTGTAAACACCAACAACAACCTGGCTCTAAAACTTAGTCAAATCTACTTTGATGGCAGTTCTCTTCAGATCACTTCAGCGCCTCGTCGAGCTGAGTAAATCCGTAAATATTAACATGCATATTGTTTTATAATGTTAAGCTTACTTTAATGTAATATCAAGAAGTGTTTGCGGGATTAGAGTTGAGGAAGATTTTCTTACCGGCAGTGTGTGCAACACTTTAACAACAAGATGACTACGTATTGTCCCGTCCAACCTAGTTTGCATCGGTCAAGTTGAATAAAATAATGGTAGACGACTTTGTCCATCATGGGTGCTTGTGCCCCTGGTTAAATAATCAACAACTTCAAGTGAAGTTGCAGACCCATACGAACCAACAACCGCTTAAACAATTGCGGCTATTAAATCTGGAATCTCTTCAAGGATTGGAAACATTTTAACAGTCTGTTGTATTTACACATGGAGTAAATACAATGTCACTGAGGTATTATTTCGTTTGGCTGCATTAAGCGAATTATGTAGTTGTTGAATCAACCACACTCGGACAGTTCCAGTTTATTTTATTGGAAAAGATCCAATGTGACCCCACGATCATTTATTTTTTGCGTGTTTAAACCGGTGTCGATCCAAGTAGTACCACACATTGTAATATTTACGTGCGTTTTGATTGTGAAGTTAAGTAAAATTCCTTCAGCGGCTTCCTGGTGACCATTTAACCGCAGAGAAACTTTCGTCACTTCGAAAGTGACAAATATCATTTTGCTATGGGTTTGGTCATCGTTTCAATTTGTATGTTGAAACGCCAAGAACACATGTTTCAGTGCGGCAAGACCATTTTGGTACTTATGTGCTATGAATACTGTCCCACAGCAGTACTTCGGTGCGCATCTGTAGTTTGTGAGAGAAACGACACCGTTGTCGCAGTTACCTAGCGCATCAACGATAACAAACGGTCTTTGGCAGCCAGTACTCTGAATTGTACAGGTATCCACAATGTTTATGTTGACAAATTTCATCGTTGGTTTTATTCTTACGAACAAAAGTGACTGTGTATTGGATGCCGAAAATAACCTTGCAAATATCTCTGATCTCGTGTAATAATCGATGTAGTGTGGTTATGTCAATGTTGTCGAGAAATGCTGTTGAATAACGCCTATTTTGCGAAACTGGCAGACAAGTCTGACGCGATACAACTTAAGACCTAATAACGCAAGTAAATCGTATTTTCTTGCAGCTCTTGGCCTTTGTATCTTAAGCTCACGAGCAGATTGTTTCTGTTGCGGATTATCCGGGACAACCAGTCTTGGTTGAGGTTTATCTCTCTAATTGACTTACCCTTGGTGATCTTAACTATCTTCGCTTGATATTTCAATGTCGATATCATCCCTTTCGTTATCTGTACTCAACGTTAGAGCCTTTTTTTCTTGCACAATATCAAATAATGACTTTTCATTTCTTCTGACAATATCTCGGATAATATTGGCCAAGTTTGCATCGTTCCCTCTCCACCATAATTCCCATGTTAATTAATTTATCATTATGACCAAGATATATGCGGATGAAAAGTCATAGAACACGTTTTGGGCCTCTTTAATAAATCTATATGATACATTCAAACACAAAAGTTATTTCATCTTTTCTTTAACGTTGCAAACACTCCACCGATTTGATATAATGTCATGGTTAAATATCTTCATAATATCTTTCAAAACACTATATACATCTGTGTACTTTTTGCAATATATATATATATATATATATATATATATATATATATATATATATATATATACACCACGGTAATTCTTTAATACCAAATATTTTCTGTCACAGTTGATATAAAATATGCTTTACCAACATAAAATATTCTCTGCAACAGAGCATATCCACACATTATAGTGGCAATCAATAAACCTATTTCGGTAGCAGTACAGAAATTTGTAGGATATCCACAATCAATACCAGCCTGACTGAAAACTGACTTTGTCCCCTTGTATAGTCAAATATTGATAACTTTCACTGATTACAATTAGCAGATTCAAATGCATACGCATGTGATTAGTTGTTATATAAGCATAAAGTCGTGGGGGATAGAAGGCAGTGTCCTATATCAGTAACTGCCGTCTAAAATCGACATTAACACATTACTAGATTTTATCAAGTACTCACTTTCCTGTCGTTTTTGTTTCTTATTAAAGCAACCACACGTCCGAATGGTTCATTTCTACTGACTATATAAACCACACGGTGAAGCTGGAGGTAGTAGACTGTAGTGTGGAATATGAAAAAAAGCAGAGCCGCTGTCTGTATGAAAAAATTTCCGTTCATGACGGTAAGTTTTTCAGATCATCCCTCATGGCCTCTTTAACTGCTTGTCACTATATCTCTGCTATAATATTTGCATGGATGTTTTTCCGTGTGTGTGTGTGTGTGTGTGTGTGTGCATTAAGTTCAGTTGTGTATCGAAATTTATTTGCAGTAGTGAGCTTTAGAAACTTTTCTGACATGTATTTAATGTATTGGATGTTTTGTCAAACTTGAAGGAAAGAACTGTCCTGATGACAACTCAGATTCAGAATGGTAACGTTATTTAATAGTGTAACAAATAAAGGTTTTTCTTCACTGAGCGATGTCAAACCCTGGCGCGAATCGCGCTAGTAGTCATAAGTTTCCCCTGATTCCAAAGACTCCAATTTACTGCTGTTGTAAACTGTAAAGTCCAACGTGTCCAATCTATAAATAATTTTACTCTGATCAATACAAGACCTCAAATCTCACAACTTCTCAACTGTCTGTCTCTTTATTAACTTTCCGTAACGTACTCCCTGCATTTCACGCCGTGAAACTATACACTTAATACAGGAACTATTTTTACTACGCCACCTTAGGTCAATGAAATCATGATTTTTAGCCACATTTCGCCTGTAACTTTGCACCATATTTACCACCATAGTAACAATAAACGGCACCTGCCGACGACGGAACAGTCCCTTCTATTTATTTCATTACATAATTTACCAGTCTCCAATCATAAAGACTGCACCTGGAGTCACACGATCAATTTACACAATTAGATTTTAATAGGGACTACTGCGGCTCTGACCTGAATTCACCAAAAGTAAACCATGACATCATGGAAACTCACTAACACTTCACTCCGTGACGTTTGCTCCTATTAATTGGCTCCTAGTGTTGTGTATTTCGGTTTGAGGACTATGTTCCCAGCACCGACTTCCCATAATCGAACAAGTAATCATAAACATCTAAGAAATCCTTAAAACGGAGAGCTAGAAACAAATGCGCATAATTCAAATTTATTACAATAGCATCATCTCGGAACAATTTAGGAAGAAGGTGAGGAAGAAGAATAAAAGGAAGAAGAAGCTTGTTATTACATTACTGATTCTCAGTCTTATGTTTGACAGTAAAATGAATTTGTCAACAACAGACAGCACGTGACTCATTATTTTTGTACCACACTCAATACCAGGTGACGTTTAAACTTTGAGAGTTTTTTTTCTTCAAAAATATTTCCTTAATTTATTAATTTAAATCAGGCAAAACTTGGTATCCGGCACTAATAGTACGGTTTTGGAACTCTCTCAATACATTTTCTTAAAACCTCTCAAACATTTATTTCAAATTGATTTAACTTTGCAATAAGATTTGACTAAATTAAATCAGTTATCATTAAGTTATTTAATATCCAAGGCACCCCGTCTAAAAACCACAAAATGAAATCATTTTGCAGTACAATGTAAAGAGTTCAAAAGCTTTTTTAATTGTTTACACTACCATTTAAAACTGAAATGTAAATATTCTTTCGAACTGATTGAACAGCAGTGAGGAAATTGCATTAAGTTTTCAATAGTATGAAATACGTATCCCATGTCTTATTAATGTATTGAATCAAACTCGTAAATGGCGAATTATATTATTATTAAGCAGTTTTTCCCGAAGCTCTCGTTATTTATACGTGCGTATGAGCAGTCTATGAACTTATCTGTTGCATGATACTTATTTTTTCAATATTTTTGGACTGAATTATTTATTTATTTACTTATTTATTTATTTATTTTTTACTGATTGATTGATTGATTGTTTGATTAGTCTGCAGGAGCATCTTGCAAGGAACCAGTCATTTTTTTTTATATAAAATTATTATTGCTAAGAGTGACAAATCCATACAATGTAATCTCGGTAAACCTATTCGAAGCTATAAAATTAGGTACAAATGTATGCAATGTAATCTCGGCAAACCTTTTCGAAATTATAAAATTAGGTAGCAGCTAATATATGTGCGTGTGTGTGTGTGTGTTTACGTTTCATTCCTATAATTAATAAAATGAATATGATTACACAAAGATTTTACTGGTATTATTGCACGTTTTCAGTTTCATCTTGCTAACTTTCTAAAGCATGTTCCAAAATGTAGTCTTGCTCAAACATAGAGTTTATATGCTAATAATAGCAACGAGATTTTGTTTCCTAAAAGCAATTGGAAGGGCATTTGGTACAAAGTAAGTTTCCGCTATTGACGTTAGACGAGTTATTCACCTTAGACTTGTTATCCATGTTATATGGGGTATCTTTTTCACATAGGACAATTATTCTGTTACGTGTCTAGGCTCGTACAAAGTAACAAAGAAAAGAGTGAAGCCAACAAGCTTTGTAAAATTTAACAAATAATTTATTTCCCTAGAAAAGCAAGGTAAAAATATGAAAAAAAGACTTACGGTTTGTGTTTCTAATCCAAAAATTAATCCCAGAATTTAAAAATATAAGTCCTATCACTAAAAAGTTCTAAATGAATCAAAGTTTGAATCCCGATGAAGTTCCAAGATGTAAGACGATGACGTCTTCTATAACCTCTTTTGTGTTGACATGTCACTAGTTCCTTGTTGAATCCAAGAATAATAATCCGGCTTTAGAATTCCAAATAATTTCCAATAAATGTCTTTGTCCAAGAATTCTAATGAACACAAGTAAAGTCTCCAGGGAAAATTATTATTTTAAATAAAAACTCAATTCGAACTGGCAACAACACGAAAACACTTCTGAGCTCTGAAGGTGTGAATTACGACTGAATTAAATACATAATAACATGGGTTAATAAGCCCATCTGATACGTAGTTTTGACACTCGTGATGGATCACGTGATCACTTAGAGACAAGTCTAGTATCACGTAGACCAGATATGACCTTGGCTAAAAATCAGTGATTCTTTCACTAGGAATGAATTTTTAAAAAATTTCAAAAAGTTGTTTACAAGTTCTGAATTAAGGTCGGGAACTAGGTCAGCTAAAAATACAATGTTGCAATCATGACTTGTTTACTCTGAGAATAAGAAAAACAGTCAGAACTGAACTTAATTTATAAAATAAAAATCAAATCCTGTAGACAAAATTATCATTAGAGTAACATGTAATGCAATAAAATAAAATTTAAAAATATTTAAAGCTAACAAACAAATTATTCAATTACATACACGTAACAGTTCCAGCAATGGATTTTGGGGATCTATGATAATGTTCTTTATGATTAAGCGGCCTTCACATCGAACATTTTAAAGACTGATTTCACTATACCATGTGATCATTTGACGTTATTAAGAGAATTTGTGTTGGTATTGTGCTGGTTGGAAACGCGTTTTAAAATACAGTCGGTTACATAATGAACTTGGGACCTGGATCTATTTATAGCATTAGATATCAGAACAATTCCAAAGATTCTATACATCATATTTATATCCAACGTGATGGACCCTGGAGAAAGTGGGGTACAATAGGACGAACTAATACATTTTATAATGTATTTGATAATAAGATCTTGAAATATATAAGCGGAAGAAAACTGGTATCGCCACAGTAGACAACTTTATCGCCAAAGTGGCGATATCACTTTTGGAACTAGCTTCTTTTCCCATTTAATGTTATTCAGACGAGTATTTCTATATTCATACCTGTTTCATTTTTCTTCTGACGATGATCCTTCTCTCTCTCTCTCTCTCTCTCTCTCTCTGTCTCTGTCTCTCTCTGTCTCTCTCTCAAAGGTTAAACTGACGCTAAAATGTGTCAAGACAATATTCCTCTAGCATACATTTATTTAGTCAATAAGGAGGCGTCATTAAAGATTTCCTACAAATGAACTCCCAACAACCAAAATTAGTCATCTAGAGTATGTGCCATTTGTATTTACGTCTCCCTTTTATAGATTTATTAGAGTTTAAGGATTAGTTGTTTGATGATGGAAAGTCGGTGTTGAGGAAATATTCCTCAGCCCGAGTAATTAGTCAGTTGCTAGGGACGAAAACAACATGGTGGAGTGTTGATGAGATTTCGTGATGGCATTATTTAGTTTCGCACTGTCAAATATATCACGTTCTATTTATCTCTCCAATTTATCACGTTCAATTTCACTGTCCAATGTATCACGTTCTATTTCACTGTCCAATGTATCACGTTCTATTTCACTGTACAATGTATCACGTTCTGTTTCACTGTCCAGTGTATTACGTTCTACCTCAAACTCCAATGCATCACGTTCTGTTTCACTGTCCAGTGTATTAAGTTCTATCTCATAGTCCAATACATCACGTACTGTTTCACTGTCCAATGTATCAAGTTCTGTTTCACTGTCCAATGTAACACGTTCGATTTCACTGTCCAATGTATCACGTTTTGTTTCACGGTCCAATGTATTACGTTCTATCTCACAGTCCAATGCATCACGTTCTGTTTCACTGTCCAATGTATCACATTCTGTTTCACTGTCCAATGTATCATGTTCTATTTCACTGTCGAATGTTTCACTGTTGAGACTGAGAATATCAATTGCGCATTTTTCCAGGTAATGGCACGAATGGTACGGCCCTGACGCCCAACGAGGGTTATTGCTGTGTCCCGGTTCCTTACGTATTCACTAGTTACCAGTCACAGATTTTCATCAACTTTTTCACCGATGACAGTAATGTGGACAAGGGATTTAACATATCCTACTTCTCTGATGGGCCCACGACCACCACACAAGCAACTACCACAACAACTACAACTACGACGTCAACAACGACAGCAACGACTATGCCTATCATAACTTCCGTGGTGACCTGGACGCCTTCATCTACCACAACAACCCCTTCTACGTCTGCAATAGATACTGCAACATCAACAGCAACAACATCGTCTGCGACCGTGACAACCTTTCCTACTACCATTACGACTCTGACAACAATACCATCTACGACCACGACAATTCAGTCAACTACCACAACAGGTACAACATTAACCACAACATTACCTTTGACCTCGACAACTCCATCTACGGACTCAACGACGTCGACAACAACCACAACAACACCAGCTACCAAATCAGGTGCAATGACGTCAGTAACTACAATGAAAGCCACAGACGTTTCCACAGATACAACAACTACAAGTTTTACAACCAGTAACTCACCCGCACGTACTAATTCTCCTACAAGTTTTACAGCCAGCACCTCATCGACAAGTACTAATTCTACTACAAGTGTTACAACCAGCAACTCACCGGCAGGTACTAATTCTACTACAAGTGTTACAACCAACAACTCAACGGCAGTTACTAATTCTATTACTAGTCCTACAACCAGCAACTCACCTACAGGTACTAATTCTATTGCTAGTTCTACAACCAACAACTCACCTGCAGGTACTAATTCTGTTACTAGTTCTGAAATCGACAACTCACCGACAAATGATAATTCTACTACAAGTTGTACAACCAGCAACTCACCGGCAGGTACTAGTTCTACTACCCGTTTTACAACCAACAACTCAACGGCAGGTACAAATTCTATTTCTAGTCCTGCAACCAACAACTCACAGACATATGATAGTTCTACTACAAGTTCTACAACCAACAACTCACCGGCAAGTACTAATTCTTTTACTAGTCCTACAACCAACAACTCACCGGCAAGTCCCAATTCTATTACTAGTTCTGCACCCAACAACACACCGACAAATGATAATTCTACTACAAGCTCTACAACCAGCAACTCGCTTACAGGTACTAATTCTAATACTTGTTCTATAACCAGCAGCTCACCGACAGATTCTAATTCGTTTACTAATTTTACAAGCAACAACTCACCGACAGATACTAGTTCTACTACAAGTTTTACAACCATTATCTCGCCAACAGGTTCTAATTCTTGTACAAGTTAAACAACCTACGACTCACCGACAGGTACTAATTCAACTTTGACAACCAACGAACCACACATTGTGCGACATCGACCACCCCACAACCTTTTACAACCTTTTAACTATAATAAATATGATTTATTTTATCCGAATGATTTTTACATGCAGCAACATTTTCATGAATACATCCATTATAAAATTTTCATTTGTCTTCTATATATGTGAATTAGTCATTCTTTAGCAGAATTTCTTAACCTAATTCTGACCATTATAAACAGTCACATTTCTTTGTGAAAATGGTCAATAGGGTACACGAGTACTTGCTGGATGTAGTTTGCCATAATTACTGTAGGGAACATTCAAGCAGTAGAGTTTACAGTTTAAGAATTAAGATTTCTAGATAATTAAAAACTATAATATATTAGTTATTACAAAAGAAATTTAAATCCGCTTGTTTAGTCACACAGATCTGTCTCTCTGGTATGTAAACCTTGCTAGACATAGTGGATTTTGAGTAAAAGGGGGATAATCCATTAAACAGACAATACAAATTTTCAAATAGAAGGAAAGGAAAGAAAGAAAAAAAAAGGAACAAATCTATATCGCTGTAAATAGAAGAAAAAACATTATCCAACCCTATAAGTTGTCAAATAATGTGTCATGGTTGAACGTCACAAAGGCATTTAAATATAGATTAGTTGCGATAAGTTTGAAGTTAACGAAATGGTAAAATTTTGGAACATGTTAAGCAGACGTTTATTTATTTTATTACTTATTTGGCCCGAGATCGGGCAACAGGAAATGCAACCTATTAAGACTAATAGGGACAGCTGTTACTCGTGTGTTCGTATCCCTCTATATTTTCATTGTCAGGTCCATCGTCGAGCGAGAACTGGAAGTACATTATAGCCGGGGGGGTGTCCGGACTAATCTTGCTAAGCGTAATTATCACCACATTTGTCTGCTACTTGTACTACAAGAAAGCAAGCACAGTCCACGTTCAGAAGCAAAGACCGACTTCCGTAACCGGTGTCCGTCCTTCAAGTTTTGAGGCCAACCAGAAGGTGATTCATGTGGATGCAAACACATCGTATGTTCCAGACACAGGAGAGAAAAACCGCCTGCCGTTTGAGCAATACCGAAATCCTGTTATTGAAATAGATTCACCCACTGGAAAGGCTAATTTATTACCTCCGATTGAGTCAAGACTTGTGTAGAACATATTCAACTGCATGAAATTCTATGAGTTTTCTTAAGAAAAATAATTTAATTAATTTCTTATGCTTAGGTTTAGAACTTCTGCAACTGGAAACAACTGAAATGAAAAACACAAGTTATTACAGTTGATTTGACGTCATTTCCGGTGATTTTAGCCAGTAAAAACTAAGATTGTCAAGATAGTTAAATTTTCTTTTGTAGTGAAATTACTGTAGTCCAGTTGAATTCAAACTGTCAGATTCCCTGAACAGAAAAGCACCTGACATTTGTTGCCATCAAACAAATTATAAAGAAAGGTGACATTAAATCGTGTCATTGGGAAATGTCAACAGTTTAGCCAAAAAAATACACAAAAAATAGTCATAACAATTAGGAAAGTACACTATTCTTGTGCATTAGGTGAGTTTTCTTCAGCAGTAAAACCTAATAGAATCACTGTCTTTATTCGGAGGACTAGCAAAATAATTTGTTGTCCTCAAGAAGGGCTAGTTCATGAACACAAAAATCGCCACATCAGACCAAAATGTATGTTATGATTTTGTCAACCGTCATCTACTGCTATTGCCACTGATACTGCAGTTACACCATATTTGCTAATTTGAAAAATCTGGTGTAGCCCTTCTCTCTCTCTCTCCCTCTCTCTCTCTCTCTCTCTCTCTCTCTCTCTCTCTCTCTCTCTGTGAGTGTATATATGTAACTATGTCTAAGTGACAAAAACCTTTGTCAGTTTCAAAACGCGAACCAAGAAAAATCTTACAGCATGCAAAACATGATTGCAAATTCACAATAGTCTCTATGCACTGCTGCGGTTAAATATTATATGCATTATTTTGCCACACGTCCTGTCTTGATTCTAGAACAAAATATTTCGTCTCTCATTGCAAGTGAAATATGTTTATCCGCCTAAGCTTTAAATCGGCTTCAGTTGCTATTCACACAGTGAGAAGATCAGACATGTTTCTTGAGACTGACCATTTAGTCGCTATACAATTTTTTTCAGGCTTAGGATATACAAGTTTGTGAGAACTTTTCGTGTACGTTTAATAAAGAAAAATTTTAATAGACTATATCTCCATTTCAATCTTGTAATATTCAATTTAAAAGGTGCATTTTATCATATCGATTTTAAAAATGGGATGTATGTATTTGAAATTCGTAGGAAAAATATACAATAAAATGTAAGTGCCTTGATATTTTGTAAAAGTATGAACAAATTATTCTCTCTCTCTCTCTCTCTCTCTCTCTCTCGTAATCTCAAATCTCTTTCTGTTACATAAACACGTACACGCACACTCTTTAGTTTTGTATTTGTTTTTCTATCACTAGCGCCCCTAAAAATTGAAGAACAATTTTCTTCAATGGGTAAATTTCATGGACTATATAAATCTTGAGTTCAATTGTGTTTGTGAATACAAGATATCTTAACTTTATGTATGGGTGGTTAGTCCTATTTTAGCACACAGATTATATAAAATCTTTAATTTAATTGCGCTTTTGGATGTCAGAATCTTAGCTTTTGGTACGAGTTTTCCTATTTTGACACTGCAATGTGTCACGAGAAAAATTTATACCATCTCATCTACCGAAGAAGAAAATAACAACAAACTAATAATAGACCCTGGCATTACTAAATAGAGATTTCTGTAGCAGGACCCGACCTACTCTACACTTTCTTTTTAGAGTAAAACTTTCATTTAGAAGTACAAAATGTAGCAATGTTTGCACCGTTTTCTCTAAATTGATTTAAGACTGCGATAGAACAATACATATTTGGTGATGTATTCATGTCCTTGGTTTTTATTAAACTTTGCAACATCGTACCCTCTCTCTCTCTCTCTCACACACACACGCACACACACACACACAGACACACACACACACACACACACACACACGCGTAATGTTAATTTCCTGTCTTTCCCTACAAAATAAATTTAATTCCATTTCTCTCTCAAAATATCTAACACTTTAATCATGAAATAATAATAATAATAATAATAATAATGGTTGCATGGTCTGTAGCTAACTTAATAAACTCACAGAACGTTCTTCTCTTTTTTTAATCAATCCATGATCGTAGAATGATTTACTGTGTTCATTTGATAATATTGTATTATGTCCACTTTGCTCACTGCTGCTAAAGAGGCAATCCATGTAGCTAGGTCAAAACTACCTTTACGAGTGACAGCAAACTTAGCTTCTACTCGCTTTTAAATGTATTGAAATTAATTTTTATAAGTTTTATTGCGAAGAATGTTCAAGTGATACTACTTTCTGTACACTATGCTCTCAGTAGGGCAAAATATTCCAAGAGTCAGGATGAAAGTCAATATGGTCTTTTGAACGTTTACCGTTATCCATCTTCGCTAGCCAAGGTTCCGATATGATAACCGTATCTACACCTTGGCGTATCGAGCAGATATTTCCGTGCTTCGTATCTATGAATTTCATTGGATGCGGCGGCAAGCTACCGCATCAAATCAAAATTAAGTTGTTCAAATTTGAACACTGTTCCTACATGATCTAGACAAGGAGAGAACACAACTTGAATGGACTGATAAATAAGTAATTTTCCAGTGCAGGTCCATGTTTGCACAAATACCTTTCACTCAAATACACCTATAATGGCTTCCCCGGGTACGTAGTCATACTTTCGATGTTAACTTTACAAAGTATCCTTTTTAAGTCAATCGCCTCCACCATTTCCGATCGAAGTACAATGCAACGCTGTTACAAGCTATTGGTTAGTTGGCATTACATACCAAGGGAGGCAACTTGCGAAATCCAACAGACGTCGCTAGAATAAAGCACTAAAATATCTGTTCAATCCGCCAAGGTGTAGATAGGGTTATCATATCGGAACCTTGGCTAGAGAAGATGACCGTTATCTTTTTTCTTCAGCTCAGAAACGAGGTGTATGCATCAATGGCCAAATGACACCCTACTCAGTGATTGGAGCTAAATTCTTACGTTACAACTCTGTCAACCTTGAATCATCTCCAATTATTGTATGTTTCTGTATGTGTATGTCTATGTATACAACTAAAACTTAAAACACATCACTGCTCTCTTTTATGTGATTGTATAGTATATTTGTGCCAGGTTATAGTAGCGTGTCTTCAAACACTAGTATCCATGCCTATCGGTGTGTGATTTGTATAGTATGTTTGTGTGAGGGTATACTACTGCATCTATGAACACTCCTGCCATTATGTGATAGTATGTTGATATAAATTTAAGTATATAATGTACATAAGCACTCCTACACTTTTTGTTGGAGTACAGGGGTTCTGGTGTTTGGATAGAAACCAAAACGTGGTTGCTGGATTGTAAGAAGTGTGTTTGGATTGTAAAAAAATGTGATTGTTGCAGTGTAAGGTTTGTGTTTGGATAGACACTAAACATTTTCACACTAGCATTCCCGTTTGAAGCTTTACATTCATAGACTCATGGATTTCTAGAAAAGAAAGATACTAATCTTAATTGCCAAAATATTATGTTTATGTATTTGTTTGTTTTACTATGTTGCTGAAAACTAACACTGAAAATCCTCTTTACCCATTCCCTTTTGACGGTGTGTGTTTGTATGTAAGGTTAAGTAAAGATTCTATAAACACGTCTTACAACTGTGTGTGATAGTATGTTTATATGTAAGTGTGTGTGTCTATTTTATCCCCTTCTTTATATTTTACCCTTCTTCTATGATAGTATGTTTGTAAGACGTTATGTGCATATAAACGATCCTACTGTTTTAGTTGGATGATACGGATATGTCTTTAGATAATAATAAAATACTGGGTGCAGGATTTTATATGTGGTGTATTGGATTGTAATCAAAATGCGGGTGTTGGATTGTGTATGTGATGTGTTGGATTGTACACATTGCAATTTTAACATTACCATTCCCGCTTGAGGCTATAAAACCATCTGAAAATATAAATACTTAGACTCCATTGCTTACATGCGAGAGGGTGGTCTTATTGCCTTAAATCTACTACGCAATGTTCCTTTTCCGTTTGAGGTTATAATACCATTCCCAGGTCAAACATATGAACCAGTTCAACATAGGATTTCCCATACGTACTTAGAGTGGAGCACATTGAGGTCAACTCTAACAATGTTACTGCGTCACCCCCAATCGAGAATCGAGGTCAGCCACTTGTAACAATGTTTCCGCTTGACCCCAAGTGTGGTTTCCATGCTAAAGCTATGGACACCTATATAATATGATATGATCCCAAGCGTCATCTTCATTATGTGTATGTGCACATATCGTCTATATAATATTATTTGAAGTTATAGGGTCTCCCGCATGTTAACCTATGGGCGCTTATATGGAGGCCATATGAGGCTCAAATGCTCCATACAACTGCCAATATCCAAGTTACTAAGTTACAGAGAGCTGAATTTGTGTGTTTGTCCTACTTGGTTGGACAAGTTTAACTCCTGTCACCCGATTATGCAGTGATTCGCATGAAGCTGGTGCTCAAATTGCTTAGCGGTCAACTAAAATCTTTTATGCAAGAGTTCACTGACAGAACCCAACCTTGGTCGATGGATCAATTATCTTTGCTCCAAATACAGCCGCCCTTATTCCTCGGAAAGTAAACATTGTATATTGAAGTTCTCATCTTCGTAACTTACAAATATACAGCAGAGTGAATCCTACAGAAGGACGTGTGACAAAATAAAATGAATATATATAGATATATAAAAAAAAAAAACCAGACCATACAGTTTAGAGACTTATAATTCACCAGGAGTACGTGTATTTAGAGAAGAATCATGTACTGGGTTTAATGTACGATTGTTTATTCCATCCAGGCTATTTTTATAGTATGAATGGATACAATTTATAAATAACAGCAGTGATATTAAAACTGCAAAAGTGTTAAAATATGAATACGATTTAATGAGTCATTTGCATAATATAGTTAAAGTTATCAGTTACTGTCAGATTTGGACAGATAAAAAAAAAAAACTAAAGGAACACCACAATAGTCAAAGCATGGCCATTGCGGTAATAATAGCAAAAGAAAAGAAGAATTTCCTAGAACACAAAGAACATTATTAATGTCAAGGACGGTTACAAAAGCAAGTCCCTGTTATGTTTACGTCTGTGCATTGCGCTCCACTCATTCGTAATGGCATGTGTACATATATCCTTAGTAGTGATTCAATTGTTTCAATGATGTACACAGTTCTACTCGCTTGAGCAGTGCTGGCATTTTGCATGTTGAAACGCACATTGTACACAACTAATGACATAGGTTGTTGTTAGACAGGACCATCATGTGTATCTGCTCGACATGCAGTACCAATAGTTAGCGGGTATTGTTGGTGTTAACTCTCTCTCTCTCTCTCTCTCTCTCTCTCTCTCTCACACACACACACACACACACACACACACACACACAAACTGTGACATTTTAGTTCATTACTGTAAAATATTATGCACAAAGGCAAATTGTAAATCACTGGTGCTCGACGCGAGCTTAATGTTGAAAAGCAATAACCTGAAGGAAAGAAAATAATACCGAATGACAACATTTCCTCAGATTACTCCCATTACCCGTTGTGACATAGGACCCTGTCTATCATACTATAAAAGAGACAAGGTTAGTACCTTCTAAAAAGGAACACAATGATAATTTATCGCTTGTTTTATTCCTGCAATATTTTTCTCTTCATGAAGCTATCATTGCTTTTTCTGCATTGCACTAAACTGAAGTTAACGGGTTCCAAAACATACGAATTGGGCGAATTTTGCCTGCCGGGAAAACTTTACGCTCATATGCAACGTGCTCTACATACTGAGAGATACGGTGTTTGCGACTCTACGAAACTTTTCTTTATTAATCTGAGAACAGTGGTAGATGCAAAAGTAAGTTCTTACTTACCATTAACTCGATTCAGCTTTAGGGATCCTGTTCCATAGAAGAATTATACATTTGTCATCCTATGTCCACACAGATCGATTGCTCGTTACACTCATTTTCAAAACATCCCGACTATGGGGCACACACGTTAACGGTGAAATATGATTGGCTCAAAGGTAGCACTTAAATAACGCCTATGCATCTGGTTCATGATGCAGACTTTTGAGCCAACCATAATGAATAACATTTTTGTAATACTGCCTTCTTTGATCAGACTTTCAAAACACAACTTAGTTTAGTTGTCTTATTTCACGTGGAAAGGTAAGCAATTATTGTGATATATGATTCCAACTATGCCAAAGTTTATTAATATTTCTTACTCGTTTAATATTTATTACGTGATTAATGCATGTTTGAGATTTCACGTCACATGAATTTTTGTATCAAATTCTCTTTCAGTTTCTTTACGTCCTCAACATCTGTGATATTTCATGGTTAAATCTTTGCCCATGTAATAACATGTAAATTTTCTATTCTGTGCAGTATATATCAGTTATGTGATAGAATGAAGGAAAGCAGCAGAAGAGGTGAACAGACCACTTGTCTGAATTGTCATTTGTCTAAAAAGCAAAGCTTCCTACGAAAATGAAATCTCAAGGTCGATAACGCTAAACCAAAACTTCTAATTGACCATGAGATTTTCTCTAATTGGGTTAGCTTATCTCGTTACTTTATCTTCGACTCTTTGTTTTTATTTATGGCGTGTTTCGTTTACTCGCCGGGTCATTCAGTTGTGGTCGTTCACCTCTTCTGCTGCTGTAATTAAATCATGTTATATCAATAATGTTTGGAGAACCAAACTCAGCTAGATTAGCTCGAGCGCGACTAAAGGCAATTAAAAAATATTTACATGTCCGTGATTCTGTCAAACAACAACTACAAGCGCGTCAAGAATCTCAAGTTGAATTTGCAGAAGATGCAAAACAATTATTTAAACCTGTTACAGAAACCACTAAAGGTCTTCTTCCTGTGTTAGAAAAGACCGCTGAAGCAACTGGAAAAATAGCAGAAAGAACTAAGAAAACAAAGAAGATTTTACGAGAACTTCCAGCCGAAATAGCTGCTGCTCAACCAGTGCAACAAATACTTGAAGGTACTGACCAAGCTCGTGCTGAAGTAGGTGATATAAAAGATCGTATACCGGAACCAGAAAAAGAATCGGAAGCAAGAGCCAGGGTTAATCTGGTTGATAAGTTTACCGAAGAAGCTATTAATTTTATTTAAAAAGCCGAAGATCTAAAATTAGGTGAGATTGCTGCGAGAAATTATTATGATCGAAAACAATTTTTAAAATCTGAATTCGCTGATGATCCCATAAGTGAGGATACTTGGCACAAATGGATATTTCGCATATACTATAACGTTAATCAAGCTCGAAACAGCGATCCAAAATATATTAACTATAAAAATAAGGTAGATAACTATATTGCACAACAACAACAATTATCATCACTACCACAACAACAACAATTATCACCACCATCAATACAACAAATACTACAACAAACACAACAACAAAAACAAAAAACACAATCTCCAAAATCACAAAAATCATTGGAGGGATCACTGCGTGAATATCCAGAATCACCAAAAAAGTAAAAAGACAACAACAGAAACCAAGTAAAGTAGAAGAAGAATATGATTTATTTTTTAAAGAATTAGGACTAGCAGAACCTTCTACCGGAAGCGGTCTTACTACTCAAGGAAGTGGCTTTATTACTTGTCCTAATAATGTCCTTGCTGATGTTGATCGATTAGAAATTCTAATTTGCAGGAAAACGACCTAGTAATAATTTCCACAAAATGTTGATACTGGTTTACAAATATCACAGCGGGATTTTACAACGCTGTATCCGATTTATTACTTTTCGCTGGAACATTTAGATTTGTTTAGACAGTCTGTCGTTCACATACATTTTCGAGCTCGTGTGACAAAAGGAGCTATTGCTAATTATAGAGCAATTGCCATTATACTCAGCGATAAATCAATGTTACTTGAAGGTGTTGGTGGACGAATGCGAGTCGTTGATGCTCCAGTAGAAAACATGTAATTAGATCGCTCATAATATTATAATGTCATATAATCACGTTAGTGTCAGTCTGACTCCTGGTCAGATTAAAAAGCTACAATCAGCATCAAAAAATAACTGTGGAATAAAAATATCGCTAAAAAAAAGAACAAATGAGCGGTGCAAATAAATTATCGTTGACCGAGCGTCAGTTCAGAAACTTCAATGAAGCCAAAAAATCAAATAAAGGTATAAAACTTAATCTTTCTGCGGGCGCCATCAAAGATATTGTTAAATCTGGCGGAATTTTTCCACTTCTTGCAGCTATACCAGCATTAATAGCCGCTGCAGCCCCAGCTGTTGCAAAAGCAGCTGCATTAGGCGCTGTTGGTACTGCTGCTGGAATGGCATTAAAGAAAGCAACGGGTCAAGGAATAAATCTTACAAAAAAAGGGAAGTGGTCTAAGACTACCAGGAACTTATTTAAGATCGGGAAGAGGATTAAGACTACCAGAGACATATCTTTAACTCCGTCTATGTCTAATTTTGATTTACTTGATGCTGCTGAAAAATTAAAAATAAAAAACTTCAGAGGGGTTTTTATGCGTGATCAATTACCAAAACAACCAAACAATATTGAAACAGGTATTATTAATTTCGATAAAAACTCTGGTCCATGCACTCATTGGGTTGCATATGCAATTGATCCACGTGGAATTATTTATTTTGATTCATATGGACTAGCACCACCAAAAGAATTTTTAAGATATGTTAGTAACATGCAGAATATTCCAATCTGGTATTCAACGCTACCAACACAAACATTAACGGATCCACCAATATGTGGTCGTGAAGTACTCGCTGTACTTGATGCTGTATCAAGATCAACAAAACCACCTCATAAAGCTGTACACGATTATACTACGTTGTCACATTTAAACAGATATCGATAAGTATAATGGTAGATATTTACGGAAGATCAACGACTAAAACTAAAACAAAACAAGCACTGCCCGAAGATTTACTCAAGCAAGTAACAAAACAGATCAACGACGAATTATCTGACATGCTCAATCTTGCCAATGTTGATCCAAACGAACTTGTTGTATTTCAAAACCGTGAAGGAAAATTGAAGACGAGTAATATCTCAGTCAATGATATTATTCTTCGTAATCGATCATCGCGAGAAGGTCTTATTGCTATATACGACGAAGATGGTAAACTTGTTCCTAGTGTTGTTAGTCCACCATCAGTTCGAGATAGTATAAGTGAGCGGGTGTTAAAAGCCGGCGATATAATGAATGGCGCCATTAACATGAATAACAATAAAATTATTAATGTAGGAGAACCGACGGATAATCTCGACGCTGCAACAAAAAAAAAAAAATACGACGATCAAGAATCTAAGTACGTATTAGTCAATGGTGGTATAATGCGTGCATTTCTCAACATGAATAATAATGGTATTAATAATCTCAGAACACCAGAATTAGATTTTGATGCTGCAACAAAAAAATACGTCGATGATAAGGAAATTCCAGTAACAACTTCGTTAAGAACAATCAATGATGGAATGACCACGCTCAAAACTGAATTTTTTAATCATGTACAACTGTTTATGAATTTTCGCAGAAACATAAACAGAACCATTAATGATTTTTTGGAAGTCCACCAAATGTTGATATTAAACTCGTCGACGTTAACACGAAACTCAATGATATTGTCAGTGGAATCCCTAATATTGTTAGTAAAACTAATCTGATTAAAATTCCACACAAACAAATTAACAATATCGTGTACACAGTAGCATCAGGATCATCAACATGGACACCGCGCGATAACAGTCTCGAACATACCGCAGAAGTAACTGGGTTATACAGGCTGTCCATGTATGGTTTGGAAATTACTGTGGCCACTTCATCATCACCGAATGTACATTATAATCCTCTACTGGTGATGCTAAATAAGAACACCAAAGAAACATTTACGTTGACATCAACGGAAATGCCCCCGAGACGTTACTGGTGGTATCTGGAATTCGTAGCTGAAACCCCTCAATTAATTACTTAATTAAATGACAACGTCATTAAGTATAATGAATCAAACTTCAATCGACGTTCAACGTCACAGATACAATCAAATATGTAAGTGTCAGATTTAACTAAAAAATATCATTGACGATTATACAGTAAAAGTAAAAAAAATATCGCAGACGTATGGTTGTTATTGATATAATTGTTTACTCAGTTTCTGCTATTATTGCTGGAACCGGATTATTATTATCAACAATAACAACGACAGCGCCTGCAGTTGTAACAATTGTCGTTTCAACTTCAACGACTATCGCAGGCATTCTCAGTATTATCGCTAAGAAGATATCTGCATGTACAAATGATAAATTACACGAGTATATAATGAAATTACACACAGTAACAACAGCTTATTCTAAACTATCGTCATATCTTTCGTCGTACCTAAGCGATGGTAAAATATCTGATGAGGAGTTCGCAACGATAATGAAAACCTATGGTGAAGCATTCCTTGACAATAGCCAAGGTGAAAAAGTGGAAGATTGAATTCCCGATTTAAAATAATAACAAAGATAATAATAATGTCAACGTCGAATGAATTATTACAACAGATCGTCACTAATACAGCGCCGTCAAAAACTATGATGCTATCATTAAGTTCGACCAATCCTGAGTTTAGCATTAACTTTCCAACTGCAATTCCGGCAAAAGAAAGAGCATTAGCACAATTACGAGTTTATTATAGTTGGCCAAATATTAGGTCAAAATCGTTTGGTGGACTACAACCAAATAATTCATTAGTTTCTGCAAATAAAAACAAACTCGATGGAACTCCTGATTGGCAAGTAGTTAGTATTCCAACTGGCAGTTATCAAATAGAACAGATCAATGATGAATTCCAACGCAGGATTAAATCCATTACAGGAAAAGAATTAAAGATTGCCATTACTGTTCACGAACCAACGCTGTCATCAGCGATTGAAATATTATCACCGGATTACGCCGTGGACATATATCAGTCTTCGATTAGATCAGTATTAGGATGGCCTGAATTACACCGGTTTATCAAGGACCTCCAGAACCACAACTAAATGAATTTTCTATAACAGAAAAAAAAATATATAAAAATACCGGACATTTATTACGACAAGGCTTCTATTACCGGTGGATTGGGTGGTTAGCTGAACATAAAAGATACTATTACCGATACTGATGGAACGTTAAATCCTCGTTATACTTATTCTTTAACCGATTACAAACGTGATCCAGCAACAGGAGCTCCTATACTTAATACTAATGTTCCCTATGAAAGCCAAATCAATAGATGGGCTGATTTAATCGAAACTAACACAATAATAAAATCAATGATTTAATAAATTTATTTTCATCGTTATCACAAGTCTACGACGAAGATATAAAAAAGAACATTATTGAAACAATACAACATCTAAATAAACATAGATCAGATATGTACATTGTTAATCGATCTTTTATCTTAAGAATGTTTGAACAAGATAAATTACATCCAAACGCAAATCTCATGAAAATTTTTTTTGATTATTATGGAACAACTAAAGCAAAAATCTCAGCGTTTACAATACCAAAACTAGATTCAGATAGATTAAAGCGGAGACTCAATGATGTTATCGATAATTACACGTTTTAGTTGATGTTAATGTCGTTGAGAGCGCATTAACAATGGACAAATCTCCGTGGACTTTAGGATACAGTATAACGATTTACTCATCACAGGGATTAACCATTTCTGATACAAATATCTGGATTGTCGATGATCGGATCGAATGGTCAAATTTAGTTTATCTCGCAGTATCTCGAGTCAGAAGAATATCTCAGCTGCGGAGGATTATCATGGATTACGTGATAACTGAAGAAATCACCAGCGACTTTGTTGTCATAAAGAAAAAATTAGCGAGTTATAAGCAATGTGACAAAAAATATATGCATGACTTTGATCTTGATGCTGAATTTATTATAACACTGAAACAACAACAGAACAATCATTGTGCAAGTTGTAACACAATAATGTTGTGGCAGTATTAGAATAATAATCCAAGACAGTTCACCGTAGACAGAATTAATAGTGATCTTGGTCATACACGTGATAATGTCATATTGACATGTCTTGAATGTAATCGACGTAGGGGTGCTAGTTTACAAAAGTGAACGCGGTGGTAATTGTGTGTCTTCAGGAATTATTTGTAATTGTTCACGTACAAATCCACGTTGAGGAGCAGTTGAATCTAGTCTGTAGATTGCAGGTCTACCTGTGGATCTAACCACGCTAGAAATTTTATGTGTAGTCACACTCCAGATAGGATCAGTTGCTCTTTTTTTACCACCTTCAAGTTCACCAGGTTCATATAAATATCTTACAGTCACATTACCTAGTACTGGTTGAGAGGAAGATTCACGTCGTTGTATTGGTATATATTTCTTTGTAATTGCATTAGCAGGCTTCATAGAAGATGCACGAGTAATTTCATTATTCAAAGCAGCTATCACACTCGGTAACCTTGCAACCCATTCACGAGATCTCTCCCCGGACTTAAAGACAGTGGATATTTCCTTTGCAGATTGATATCCAAATAACCGCTCAGCAAGTGTTCGATTAAATCGTTCAACGATTGCCTGATCACGATGAATTTCAGTGTGTCCTCGTCTGATTTTAACGTTATGTTTTTTCATCAACGATAATACTGCACCAAGAAATTCATTACCAGGATCAACCTGTAATAGCTGTGGCCATCGTAGACCACCTTGTGGTCCGGATCCTCGTTGATAAATTCGTTCAAACGCAGATGCAACTTCAGTTGCTGTCTTTGTTGACAGTGGTTCTGCTTCTTTATATCTACTTGCAACGTCAAAGACAGTTAACGCGTATCTGTATGTGCGCGATTGACGTCTGCCAATTTTAATGGTATCATGTGGTAAAAACAAAATATCTGCTTGATGAACTTCATTAGGGGTACTGACATCAAAATGTGCATACTGAATTTTTTTAGGTGGTGGTAGATAAATTTGCCATATTGCCTGTCGTGCTAACCACGCTGCAGCAATAGTACGTGAGACTTTTGCTACTTCAGCAAGTTTACTAATCGCTGCTCTGAATGGGATTGAATCTTGGGCACGACCAATGTGGTTATGTGAGAAAACACACCAATACCTTCCCGTGGGTAGTTGATTCTTCCCAGGGATAGTACAGATTCTTCTTCTACAAGATATACTCGCAGCCATGTATAGTCTATCATGTGCTGAAAAATGGTGTTAAGCCCATAAAACAACAGGCACATACCTACCAAACAGCACAAATAATAAAAAGAACGATGTTTGTTCTCTGTTATTAAGGTGAACGTTATTGTCTCTGTTATAAATGCCAAAAATATTTATACTGTTTAGGGCATGTGATTCACTACATTTTAGTGTAATTGTGCTTTTTTGGGCATGTCATTGACTACTTGTTAATGTTGTCATACTGTTTAGGACATGTCATTGACTACTTCTTAGTGTAGTCATACTGTTTATGGCATGTCATTGACTATTTCTTTGTGGTGTCATCTTTATTTTAAGAACTTCTCTATATTATCACTATA